>JAABLK010000580.1:0-22680 GCA_012295415.1 Phytophthora chlamydospora | reverse complement strand
TTGGCTGATGATCCTTGTTTCCATGTGTTCTAATAGATCGACAGTCCTCGAGTAGTAGCTGAGTCTGAGCGAATCGCTCTCATACATTCGTCGTTATGAGCTTCCTGGTCCCAGGTAGATACCGCATAATCTGCGCATTGGGTCGATGCCTGAAGAACTCACCTCCTCCAAGCGCGCGCGACAGAGCTCCCATTTCCGTGGGAGCTCAAGTCCCTTGTTGTCGAGCAGATACTGGACGCACAACTCCGCTTTCGTTTTATCCCGACAAATCCGGATCATTTCGCGCGACACATTGTCTGGAAGCCACTCGCCCCACTCGTTTTGTAGCGCGTTGATCTTTTGCTTGCTACGTCGCGAGTACTCGGTATGAGCATAGAGGAAGTTCATCTCTTCCATCGTGTCCACTACTGCGCTCGTATTTCCCCACCCTGAAGCGATAAACTCCTTACAAATGTGCGAATCCGCCCGAAGACGAAAACCTCGTTCTTCTAGAGCAGTGCTCAGAGCGATAAACCGAGAGCTAGCACGCTTGACCTCCATCTCGTTAGTCTCCTTCCACGAAATACTGTCCACGTACGAGGCAAACCCAGGCGCGAGCGACTCGAGGAACGCACGTCTCTCTCCTTTCTTCTCCTGCTTGGCAGCATCTTCCTTCCTTCTCTGCTCTCTCAGCTTCGCAATAACTCTCACCCACGCCAGCTTTGACCCACACACCTTGAGCATGTGCTCTTCCAGCACCACTCGATCATACAGAGTGTTTTTCAAGCATTGCTGGGATTCCAGGCCGGACTGCCGTGTGCACACCCGGACCAATACGGCATTGCAACACGTTCCACCTGTGTTGAGCTTGGTCGAGCAGTGTGAGTTCAAGATAGATGAGGCCAGATAGTTTCGAAGCCTACGGCTAGATGTGCTTGACAATGGTGTTCTCACTCAATTCCTTCATTCAACCCAACAGCGCTCTCAATACCTTCTTGGTGTCCTGTTTTCAAAAAAATGGGGTACATGCATTGCATTTGGATCGATCCGCAGTATAGCATTCCACATTGACCGCGATACCATACTGGAGACGACATCAATACGGTATTGCGGTCACGTATTATTTTTACCGATCTCTGCCCGCGTACACTGGAGACACAGTCGAAGCCGTGCATGGAGTTTATCACCACAGGTTCCGGAGATATACAAGAGTTTATCGATACCGCTGAGGAGGAGAAATTTATCTGCGACCACGCTTCACTCGCCCCTCACCGGCATTCATAATGGCGACTCGTTCGCAAGAAAAGAACACCTACTGTAGGTGAGACTACAAGTCTTTGAGTCGAGAGTTTTGATCGTGAGAGCACCGAAGAAGATACTGATATCAACGAAATAACCTCGTTAGGAATTACACGATCGAAGTCAAAGTTCGGCGTCTTTCTGAGCGATTTAGTCGCGTTCCATCTAACTTTCCACTTTCTCGATTTTCGTTTTCATCCTTTCTCAAAAAGCTTCTGCAACGGCATTTCCCAACTTGCCTTCGCGCAAGCCAACCATGGCCAAGCGTGTTCAAGACCAAGATGCGTCCGTTGGTGCCCAGAAGAAGGCGAAGAAGACCGCAGAAGCTGACAGCACAAGTCCTTCTCTATCAGCAACATGCGAGTTCTGCAGCAAGTCATTCACGACGCGTGGACTGAAGCGCCACCAGAAGCGCTGCAAACGCACAGAGGAAGCTCCAGCCAAAACACACCGCGGCTACAATTTCTGTATCCTGAACGAGACGCTGTTCGAGGTCATCCTCGGCTATCTGAACAATCAGTCGCTCACCAAGCTACAGATGATTACTGGAGATCGGTACCCAAACTGTGAGCCGCTGCTCGCTCGGTACTGCTGCAGGTGTGAGAAGGACAATCCGGTGATCACGCACGGTCTGTGTCTACGTTGCAACATCCATTCGGACTCCCGCAGATACAACGTCCCATTGGCTCTAGTGAGGGAGAAGTACTTCGTCACGGACAAAAGCTTTCGAAGGATGAGCCCGTATCTACAGCGGCAAAGGTTCTGCACGCTGTACGATCTGGAGAAACTGGAGGTGGTGAAAACATGGTCGCGTCGCAAAAATGGCGTGGGTGAGGAAGATCGCCCAGCAGGATATGCGCAGGAAAGAGCTGGCTGCGGAGAAAGAAGAGAGAAGAGCGTACTTGGAATCCCTGGCGCCTGGGTTCGCGGCCTACATTGAGGGTATCAAGTGCAAAAGACGCGGCAAAGCGGCTCTGAAGCAATTTAGCGAGCGGTTTTTGAGCGTGAAGGCAGCGATGGAGCAACGCGGACTGGAGCTTGAGACGGATGCCAGGCACTGCATGGAGTTCATCGTCACAGGGTCCGGAGATATGAACGAAGCTGTGGATGTAACAGAGGAACTCAAGTTTCTTTTGACGCTGAAATCGGACCCGGGACTAGCCATGGATGTCCGCGTGAAACTGGAGATCGTTCGGAGACAACGGGGCGGCAATTATCACGCGTCTGAGTTGGACAGAGAGCATTATGAAACTTGGATAGCGGAGCTATGCGTTCGGCATCTGAAGGACAACCAAGGTTTCACGCTCCCTCGGAAATGGGAAAGCTGCCGCGCGCGCTTGGAGGAGGTGACAGCATCGGGAGGAGACCCACTCAGTATGGCTGCCTACATTTACGCTGGGATTGGAGGACCACTTGCTCTCCAGGGTAACATTGACTCGAATGCGGCGCCTGCGCATGCATGATGCAACCGCTTGGTGCCACCAGCACGAGGCTGTCTATCCTCCATCCTTTCCTGATCTTTAGTCTCCATGAGCTTGTTGCATGTTTTGATTTTTACTACACGTACGTGTTTCGACTGTAATGATTGAAAGTCTACAGTCTTCCTATCTGTTTGGAGGTTTATTATCCTCACGATATGCTCGGTCAGTGTTGCTTGCTACATCGACGTATGTGCCATTGAAGGATCTTGGGTTTTGGGCCAAAACACTCCCGTCGGCCAAAACGTTTGGCCGACGGAGTTCTCTTCGGCAGGCGCTCATTTTCCGAATTGAGTAAAGCGGGAACGATTCGGAGTTTATCGAAAAGATTTTCGAAGGATAATATCCCAAGTCATGAGTCAAAAACGTCAACGATGGCCAAGCGCGTCCAAGACCAAGACGCGGGTGGTGACGCCCACAAGAAGGCCAACGCACCCCGCGACAGCAACACCTCAAGTCCTTCTGCAATGTGCGAGTTTTATGGCCACAAATTCACAGCTCGAGGGCTCAAAAACCACCACAACTACTGCAAGAGCAAAAAGGCAGCAGACAAGAAGCCACGCTGCTACAAGTTTTGCATCCTGAACGAGACGCTGTTCGAGATCATCCTTACCTTCCTGAACAACCAGGCGCTCACCAAGATGCAGATGATTACAGGCGATCGGTACCCAAAGTGTGAGCCGCTGCTGGCCAGTTGCTGCTGCAGGTGTGAGGAGGACAACCCCGCTATCCAGTATGGTCTGTGCCGAGAGTGCGCGTCGAAGTGTTCCTCTCACGAGCCTAAAGCCGCCAAGAAAGTAGCTAAGGAGAAGTATTGTCTACGAGACAAAGACTTCAAAGGAATAACGAAGATCAGTATCTATGGAAAGTACACGCGCTGCGAGCTGAAGGAGCTGGAGATGCGTGCGATCGAGTTATATGGCTCGAAACAGGCTTGGATGAGAGAGGTCGCACACAGGAAGAAACTGGCTGCGGAGAAGCAGCAGAGAAGAGATTACTTGGAATCGCTGGCGCCCGGGTTTGCGAAATTCGTCGAGGACATTAATTGGAAAGGACGCGATGAAATGGTTCTAAGGCAAATGAGCGAGAGGTTCAAGAGCGTGAAAGCGGCTTTGGAGCAATGCAGTCTGAGTCTCGAGACGTATTCGAAATCGTGCATGGAGTTTGTCGCCACAGGGGCCGGAGATATTGAAGATGTTATCGAGCGCCAACTTCTCTTGGCGCAGAAATCGTATTGGCAACTAATTCACGAGAAAGAGGAGTTCTTCTCGTACGAGATGTGGCTCGAAATGGAGAGAGAATGCGAAGAAGACGCAAAAATGGAGCTGTGCGTTGAGTTTCTGCAGGACAATCAAGGCTTCACGCTCCCTCGGAAATGGGAAAGCTGCCGTGCGCGCTTGGAGGAGGTGACAGCATCAGGAAGAGACCCACTTATCATGATGGACTACATTTACGCTGGAATTGGAGGACCACCCGCTCTCCAGGGTAACATTGACTCGAATGCGACGTCGCCAGCTCAAATTTGATGTCGCGTCATGCCTCGACAACATGAAGCTACCGTCATTTCCGGATCTTTTGGGCATTTTACAGTTTTTTTACTACATGTTTGTTTCGACTGCAGATTGAAAAGTCTTTAGCATCAAAAGTCTTCTTGTCTGTTTCAACTTTATTATCCTCGGTCAGTTTTGTAGCTTTCCACTTCAACGTATACGCCCAAAAGGATCACGTCCTCTTCGCACACACGTTGCTGGCTTCACTTGGGATGACATGTTTGGATGGTCTTCTTGTCCAGCCTGCAAAAGCCAGAGAGTTCATGCTTGACACATTTTCTCGGGTAGTCAACAGTACAGACATCGATTGGTCACGTGTCCATACTCGTTTGACCGATCCTACAGACTCAACAGGCCATCGGCAAGCAAAATCAAAGGCTCGAATGGAAAACGCGAGCTCAATTACGTTGTGTAAGGTGCATAGAGTTGTCCTGGACGAGGTGGGCTCTTGAAAAAGTAGCGTCAAAGTCGCTGAAGAAGAACCACGACCAATCTGCTTCGTAAAACTTCCTTTTCTTCATCGCAGTCGAAACAGGAGTCATGTATTAGCACGAGCGCATCGTCAACCGCTCACAGCTTCTTCAGCAGTATCGTCAGCATCGTCAAAAGTATCTTCAATGTATCTCCAGGTTTGAAAGCCACATACCAAACGCGTGACCAAACTCCTTCATGATCGGTAAAATATCCTACTGTTTTCTCGTAGTTCCACCAGAGTCTGCCTCCTCGCTCTTGAGAGTCGCTTAAGGATGTATCGACGCACGACAAGCTGCAGTGAAGGCGAGGTTTTATTAACGTTATTATTTATCCTTCTACTCCGTCGCTAAAAGCAAGCCGAGCAAAACTTGACGTTGTCCAAATCAATCAACCTTATTTCTCAAACGCCTGTTTCTTCATCTGCCACTGCCACACTGCTCGCCACACCTCAGATACCAGCTCAGCCATGGTGAAGCGTGTGCAGGACCAAGATGCGGACGGTCGTATCCGAAAGAAAGCCAACAGACCCGGAGACAACAACACCTCAAGTCCCTCTGCAATGTGCGAGTTCTGCGACCACGAGTTCACAGCTCGAGGGCTCAAGAACCACCAGAACTACTGCAAGAGCAAAAAGGCAGCGGACAAGAAGCCACGCTGCTACAAGTTTTGCATCCTGAACGAGACGCTGTTCGAGATCATCCTCAGCTTCCTGAACAACCAGGCGCTCACCAAGATGCAGGTAATCACAGGCGATCAATACCCAAAGTGTGAGCCGCTGCTGGCCAGTTGCTGCTGCAGGTGTGAGGAAGACAACCCCGCTATCCAGTATGGTCTGTGCCGCGAGTGCGATGCCAAGAGTCCTCATTACAAGCCGAGCATCGTCAAGAAAGTCGCCAAGGAAAAGTATTGTCTTCGTGACATAGACTTCAAAGGAATAAGGTATTACACCTGGGGGGACAAGCGCTACGAGCTGAAGGAGCTGGAGATGCGCGCGATGGAGTTATATGGGTCTAAACTGGCGTGGGTGAGAGAGATCGCACACAGGACGAAACTGGCTGCGGAGAAGCAGCAGAGAAGAGATCACTTGGAAGCTCTGGCGCCCGGATTTGCGGCGTACGTCGAAGACATCAAGTGGAAAAGACGCGATAAAGTGGTTCTGAAACAAGCGAGCGAGAGGTTCTTGAGCTTGAAGGCAACTATGGAGGAACGCGGCCTGACGCTGGAGACACAGTCGAAGCCGTGCATGGAGTTTATCACCACAGGTTCCGGAGATATACAAGAGTTTATCGATACCGCTGAGGAGAAGAAATTTTGCTTCAAGCAGCACTCGTATTGGCAACTAATTCGCGAGAAAGAGGCAATCGCTCGAGCCAGTCAGGCCGGAAACTTCCACTCGGCCGAGAGGCGTTTCAAAATGGAGAGAGAATGCGAAGAAGACGCAAAAACGGAGCTGTGCATTCGGCTTCTGAAGGACAACCAAGGTTTCACGCTCCCTCGGAAATGGGAAAGCTGCCGCGCGCGCTTGGAGGAGGTGACAGCGTCGGGAGGAGACCCACTCAGCATGGGTGCTTATATCTACGCTGGAATTGGAGGGCCACCCGCTCTCCAGGAGAACAATATTGAATCGAGCGCGGCGTCGGCAGCGCAAGTTTGATGCAACCACTTCGTGCCACCAGCATGAAGCTCGTCACTTCTCAATCTTTAGTCTTCGTAAGGGTATCACATATGTTGAATGTTTGAACATGCCACTTTCGACTGCAATGGCCTCGAGTCTTCGGCATCAACGTGTTCTTGTCTTTTTGGCACTTCAATGTATACATCGAGGGAGCGTATACTCGTCCGCGCTATACGCCAGAAATGATGCTGTCAAATCGTATCATTACACTTGTCATCTGTATTGAACCACCATTCTCGCCGACGACGGAGTCAGCAGCAGCAAGGCTCCCATCCCGCCCAGAATCCTGCTGCACGCGCCAGCTCATTGTTCGAGATGGCGGGTCTGTGGCGCAGCGTTGGCGTGCTGCTCTGGAAGAACTGGCGGAGCAAGCAGCGCGAGAGCCGCCTCAACCGCGGACGCAGTGGCCGGCGCTGGCTGTATCCGGCACTGGTGACGGACATTGTATTGCCGCTGGGACTGCTGCTGCTTCTCATCCAGCGTCTGTGCATCTACAACGCCAATCTGGTGACGCCCGAGGACGGCAACCTCCTTACGACAACACTGGCCGAGAGTGATGATCAACTGGCGGCGCAGGCAGAGAGAACATTGCAAGTTGACGGCATTTCGCTCCCGCAGTTGCCACAAGGGCAAGAACTGAACCACGAACCGGCAACTTTACTTCTGGCGGTGTTGCCGTTGCTCTTGGAGAAGACTAATCAGAGTCTGGCCATGTTGGAGCGGCACGAAGCGGAAACGTTTTTGCAGTATCTCGATGGGTACAGCGTTTTGCAACTTGGTCGTACAGTCTTGTTGGTTGTTTCTAACTGGTCGGACATTTTTTGGTTCTTGCACTGTACGCAGGCAATACCCTGCGGCGACGGAGCTGGGCATCTCGAGCTTTCGTGACAAGACCAAGAAAGTGTCGTTTGATGCCTCTGCGTCCAATGCTGAAGCGGATCACGTGCTGATGGAGTTCCCGAAAAATAGCGGATGGAATATTTACGCTGGTTTGGATGTGAGACGGACGAAAACTGGCAGTGGAGACCAAGTTTCACACCCGCTGGAGTTGCTGACACTACTTTACCAAAAGAGGCTACGAGACCCATCGGAGGAAGAAGCGGAGGATCAACTGACCAAGTATTTCTCGAGAGATCTCACTTTTAACGAGAGTACGGGGGTCGCGTATCACTTCCCCAGTGTTTTGCCGTTCCAAATGGCGCTCAACATGTTCATCCGGGAAAACACGACGACGTTCGCCAATACAAAAAAGCTGGAACTGAGTATGTTACCGGCCGAAACGATCTGCCAAACGGTGGACAAGATGCTGGACGTTGGCGGCCTCCAGTGGGGAGTTTTCCCCAAGACTTCACCATTGGGCCGAAGTGTCCAGGCGTGTACCATTGCCGTGAAGAAAGGGGGGTTGTCCACTGAGTTGCAGAACTTCCTGCTGAATCTCGTGAATAAGGCGGCGTCGAGCGACGAACTGGACACGCTGACTGTAGCGACGCTGCCGGCTCGCCCCGCAGCCACCATCGCTGGCCCACTCGAGGGTAACATTGTTTTCTACATGGCCTACTTGTTCCTGTGGCCATACGTGCGACTGGTTCGTGATGTCGTGGGCGAGAAGGAGAGGCAGTTGAAGGAGTATCTGATGATCATGGGCTTGCCGGCAATGGCCCTGCTGCTTAGCTGGTTCTTGCTGTACTTCCTGGCGTCGGCAGCTGTGTCTCTGCTCGGCGTGTGGACTCTCAGTGGCAACATGTTTGCTGCCACAACAGCAGGTAATTGGTACTTCTTCTTGCTGATGATGGGGTTTGCGACGAGCATGTTGCTCTTTGGCGTTGCCATCACTCCAATCTTCAATCAGACGAAGACCGCGGCTGCTTGCGCTCCGCTCGTGTACTTCGTCCTTAGTGCTGGAACGTTTCTTCGCTCGCTAGTGGGGGAAGACACGATCGCAGCGAACCCGGAGCTGGCTCTGTTGCTCTTCGTGCTTGATGCGATCAGCTCTCCGGTGTCTTTCATGGCCGCTTTGCACGACGTCCTAGCGTTTGACGCAGCGACTGGCGTCAACAGGCCGATCACGTGGGCTACAGTGGAGACTCCTTGTCGTCATATGGCCATGCAAAGCGCAGGGTATCTGCTGCTTGGATGGTACTTGGAGAACGTGTTCCCTCGGACTTACGGCGTACAACAGAAATGGTATTTCGTGTTCCAGCCGTCTTTCTGGTTCCCCAAGAAGATGGACTCCCGATCATATTCTGAGGATGACGAAGAAGGCGTGCGGCTCACTGAGATGGGCCCAGACAGCTTCGACGACCGGATGGATGAAACCCTGCGAGAACAGCCTATGCCCGAGTACTTGCAGCACTTCCGACCTACCCTGTTCGTCAAGTCTCTGTCGAAGACCTATCCCAACGGGAAAGTGGCTTTGAAAAACGTATCGTTCGGTGTGAGGAAGGGGGAGATCTTCGGGCTATTGGGTCCTAACGGCGCCGGAAAGAGCACGGCCCTGTCGATTCTATGCGGCATGCTATCCCCTTCGAGCGGAGATGCCTACGTGGGTGGCTCCGTGAGCGTGGCGACCGATCCGCAAGCTGTCCGGCAAAGTTTAAGCGTCTGTTTCCAGCAGAACATTTTGTTCGAAAACTTGACCGTCTGGGAGCATTTATCGCTGGTTTGCGCGCTTAAAGCGAGCATGGGGGTCAATACCGTGTCCGAGACGACGTGGACTAGTAAACTGCAGCAGTTTGGGCTGGACGAGAAGCGCGATGCCCTCTCCAAAACGTTATCCGGTGGGCAGAAGCGCAAGCTCTCGCTGGTACTGGCGCTCCTGGATTCGTCTCGTGTGGTTCTACTGGACGAGCCTACGGCTGGGATGGACATGAAAGCGCGATTGGACACCTGGGACGCACTAAAGCGTGCGGTAACTCACCGTGCCGTGATCTTGACGACCCACTCGATGCACGAAGCGCAGGCTCTTTGCGAGAACATCGGCATTGTGGCCAACGGACAGTTGAAATGCTGCGGCTCCAGCTTGTTTCTTCGGAATCGGTTTGGTGTGGGCTACAAACTGACAGTCGTGCATCAAGAGAACGGCGACCAAGACGAACGACTGGGCCGATTGGGCGGAGGAAGCCACCAAGGATGGGCGGAGTTGTTGATGGTGACGCTGAGGAAATACGCGCCGAATGCCTCTGTTGTGAGTGACAACAAGTGGGAAACGCGTGTACAGCTGAACGACGGAGATGAAGGAAGGTTTGCTGACCTTTTCCGGGAGCTGGAAACGATGAAACAGAACGGGGTCATCAAGCGCTACGCCATCGCAGCCACGGACCTGGAGGATGTGTTTGTGAAAGTGACCGAAGGGGAAGACGTGTATTACCACGCAAAGGACGACGTAGGGGACACGGACATCGCGGTGGAAGCTGGGAAATCCGCGGCAAAGATGGAGTGGCAGCCCAGCGGAATCAGCCGGAAGCTTCCTGGCTGGCAACACTCGATGTCCCAGCTTCGTGCGCTTCTGATCAGACGCACGAAGATGGCGTCTCGCGACAAGAAGGCTCTGTTCGCGCAGTACGTGTGGCCCATTGGCTTCTTCGCGATCCTCATGGCTGTGATTCAGCACTTGGTGTCCTCTGGCGGGTCGATAGAAACAGTCACGAGCTTACCGCCGTCTGCCGATGGAGCTTCACTGTTCGTGGCGTCGACGTCGAAGGTGGCCGACTCAGTTGCGGATCTCGTCGCTCAGATCGAGCAAAGCTCTCACCCGATTGAGTTCGACCGGAGCGCCACGACCGAACAGGAAATGCTGGAGACGATCGCGCGGCAGAACGGTACAAGCTACTTCGCTGGTGTCTTTGTCTCGGAAGTGGACTGGACGTCGGACAACACGGTGGCCACTCCAGTGATGGAGTATTCGCTTTACTACAACGAAACAGTGCGGCGCTCTCTGCCCGTGACAGTGCAGTGGATGGCGCAGGCCTATTGCAAGGCGCGTGTGAAGCAGGAAAACGCGCCTGGAGTCGACAAGTGCGATCTGATTGCCAAGAGAGGCATCTTCCCTATTGAAATTGCGATTACTGGCGAAGTTACAGCCGACGAGGACGGCGTGGACATGGATCCGGACGAAGCGATCAACATCGTTCGACGCGTCATGGTGGCGTTCTACATGCTGATCACCATGAGCTCCATCGTGGCGTACTACATCGCCCCAGTCGTCAAGGAGAAGGAGAGCGGCTTGAAGCGGCTGCTGTACCAGCACATCGAGTCGGCCAACGCGTCGTTCCTGTACTGGTCGTCCAGCTTCCTGTTCGACTACATGGCGTTCATCCTCTCGGTTCTAGTCATGGTCATCATCCTCGCCGTGTTCTCGGCCTCTTTGACGGAGGAAATCATCTTGGCGTGGCTCGTTTCGATGGCTCTGTTTGGCCTGGCGATCCTGCCTTCTCAGTACGTTTTGTCGCTGGTTTTCGGCTCGCACTCGTCCGCGCAGTCGTACATGTCGTACCTCTCGCTCTTTCAGATCATGGCCGCGTCCATTGTGTTCGCGCTGTCGATGGTCCCAGGCTTGTGCGTCAAGGTGAACACGATCGCCTACTTCTTGCAGGTTCTGCCGTTATACACTTTCGGGATCGTGACGCTGGACATCGTGACGGTCTCGTGGGCTCCGATGCGGGAGCAATGCCTTGTGGTGGGCGGGGATGTGACGGATATGAACCCCTTCTCGATGCTGGAAGGGCTTGCCGCGAAGGCTTCCGTGTGGGACTGGAGCGTCACTGGAAGCAGTTGGTTCGCCCTTGTAGCGTCGGCGGTGGGGTACACTTTGCTGCTCATGGTACTGGATCAGTACCAAATGTACCCGACTGTAGTCGAGTACAAGATGCGGCGTAAGTGGCGGCGACTGCAGCGCCTCTGTATGTTCTGGCGGAGCTATACACAAGGTTACACCGAGGCTGACCAGAGCGGCGTCACTTTTGATGAAGAAAGCCCCAACGCCGATATGGTGCGAGCAATTCGAGTGACGAAGGTGTTTAACCCTCGCAAGAAGACAATGGGGGAGACCCAGGGGGGCGGCGACGGCGAGACCAGCGAAGAAGCTGCCGCAGTGCTCAACGAAAGCGGCCAAGTGGTCGCGCTAAACGACGTCAGCTTCTCGGTGGAGAAGAGCGACTGCGTGGCGCTGCTGGGCGTCAACGGCTCTGGCAAGTCGACGATGTTTGAGATCTTGACGTCCGGGATCTCCCCCAGTAGCGGCAAGGCGCTGATCGACTCGTGCGACGTGACGGTGCAGCCGCAAGAAGCGAGCTCGAGGTACGGCTACTGCCCTCAGGGCAACGTTTTCTTCAGTGAAATGACCGTCCGTGAGCACCTCGAGCTCTTCTACCGTCTGCGATGTTGTCGACGCAACGGGCTGCTGTCTGAAGGCGCCGTGATCGACCAGCTTATGAACCGGCTGGACTTGTTCCCGGTCGAACACACTGCCGCTGGGCATCTCAGTGGGGGCAACAAGCGGAGACTGATGCTGGCGCTGGCGCTTCTGAGCGATCACACGTCGCTCTTGCTGCTGGATGAGCCTTCAGCTGGCGTGGACGTGGTGGCTCGCCGGTTGATGTGGCGTGTGCTGCACGACAAGCGGCAAAGCCACGATCGCACGAGCTGTTTGTTCACGACGCACAGCATGGAGGAAGCAGAAGCCGTCTGTGCGAACGCCGTGGTCCTGCTGAAGGGGAAAGCGGTCTGGTGTGGCAGCATCCCGGACTTGAAGCAGCGCGTCTCACGAGGAATCTCCATCAGTGTGAGGCTGGACAGCACGGCGATCTGGAAGCCCGACGTGGTGCAGCGCTACACCGAGCACATCCGTCGCTCATTCGTGTCGAAGCCGCGTTCAGGCGCAGGCTTGGAGCGGAGTAGCCTCCCGTTGAAGGACGTGGACGAAGCCTGGGAGCTCTGTCACGATCTGTTCCACAAGAACGGAGACGCCGCTACTGCCGCAGTCTCTCGCCTGCACGGCAAGACGTGGCTCGATGGTCTTCGGTCTCGCTTTGAGCCTGACGAACACGACGTGCTCGCCTCGGCGACTTCAGGAAGGATCAAGGAAGAGGCGGTCATTCCGATCGTCGAGTTTGTACAGGAATGGCTCGTGCAGGAAGCGTTCGCTCGTGTCGAAGCGCAGCTCTTCAAGGACGAGATCACGCAGCGATCGGGGGAAGTTGTGGTGTCTGCCGAGCTGGAAACAGCGCGTGGAAGTGGCAGCAACACGAGTGGAGTATACGAAACCTCGTGCACCGACGCCTTCGGACTGGCAGACGTGTTCGCGATCATGGAAGGAAACAAGGCGCGCTTCAATATCTCGCACTACAGCGTCAGCGAACTGTCACTGGAACGCGTGTTCGAGCAGTTCACGTAAAACTTGCGGTAAGACGAAGATAATAGAAAGCATTGACGATGACTCTGCCTTGTTTTGCTCGGCTTGTTCAGCTCCCAGGCTCTAGAAGCTCAAGACTTGAGACCAAGAAGAAGTTAATGGACATCCTTTGGCCAAGTTCCCGCTGTCGGCATCGCCGCGTTCTCCACCGAAGTGGACGCTGCTCAGTCACTAGTCTACTGCAGGACGACAAGGTGGCATCGCTGCAGACGTTCCGCCGACGTGGACGAATGTGCCCACGCGGAAAGAACTTACTTGGTAAGTACTTACAATTAACATTGGTAATACTGCCGCGTGCTCGCGAACGGAGGAGCTGGGCGCTACTCGGCTCCGTTCATCTACAATCCGTCGTTCAAAGCACAAGTGGAGCCCATTGTGGTCAAGGAGGGCGAGTTTGCCAACTACTGTCCAGTTCCGTTCCATTCACTACCTGGGCAGCGTCGCCGACAAAGGCAAGGAGCTCCAGATCGGAGACTTTGAGATCCACGGCCCTGTTGATGTTGCTAACTCGTAGGCCACAAAAGGCTCGCAACACCGGTGGCGAAGTGACATTGAGTTCTCTGTAAGTTGCGTGACTTGAAGGACTGCACAAGCCAAAGTCGCCCTCAGTTTCGTGAGGCGCTGAGTCGGTGACAGCAAAGAACAGGAGAAATATGTTTTGTTCAAGCCACGTGGGGCGGCAAACAAGCACGCAGTGCTAGCTGAGGCACCGTTACGAGTCAACGGCTAGTCAAAACCGAGGCAAAGAGTCTGTTGCGTTGCAGCTTGCAGACAAGAGACGACCGTCAAATCGAAGGGCAAGGCCGGATCGCGTGTGCGGTGGCGGTGCGAGTGCTGAGATCCAAGGCTGGGTGCTCGTGCTATGCTTGTCGACCACCCGGTCGTCCGTCAACTGGGCTTTACCTTGCTTCGGAGTCTTCGCCAGAAGCTTGACGACGTCATAAGCAGCAGTGCTGTGATTGTGCGCCGTCGGGTGGATCAACCGAAAGTGGACAAAACTGCATGTAATGTATGAAGTGTATTATACTTGGAGACGACTTGTTCCTCGCTGGGCCAAGAAGGCATAGAGATGTTGAAAGCCAAGCAACCCTGAGGACGATGCGGCCTCCGTTCGAGTGCTTCCCCATCGTGCCGCTTCGGGATCACGTCACGTTCGATTGACCGACCGTTTTCCTCGACAATCTTTTTCGCGCTTCCTTTGACTGGTGTTGCTGCGATGCCGCGACAGACGTGAGACTTGCCTCGTTGGCGCTGCGCTGGACAAGTGCAAGTGCCCCGATGGTGTTCAAGAGATTAGCAACCCTCGGCCTTCGACTACATGTAGCGCCACGCTGAAGCGCTGCATTACCCCGCGACGACAACGAGTCGATCTCATGGAGAGGCTTTCGACGACGCCGCGAGCGTTGATATCCCCGGAGCCGCGGTCGCGTCGTCCAGCTGGGCCCTGAGATAAAAGTGCTCGCGTGGAAACCGAGCGAGCTAACTATGGCTCGTCTCTATTGAGATCGGCGTCGCACGCTCACGATACAGAAGGATGTGAGCCAAGACTTTAGCGGAACCCGAGCAAGTCGCGGCTCTTGCCTATCAATAGCGGGAGGAGACTGCCCTGGCCGAGACTCACCACTTCTCTTTTAGCCCATTCACGCTCAGCAGTGAATACCTCGACCGACCAGCAGCGCCGGCCAACTTACTCAACCTCCCCGACCTCCGACCAAAGATGGTGCGCGTGTATCTCGCCCTTGGCGGCTCTCTGGCCGTCGCGGCCCAGGTGGCCATGACCATGGCCACCTCGGTGTCATTCGTCAATGACTGCGCCTACGACATCAGTCTGTACGACAACAACTCGACCGAGACCATCGCCGCGAGCGGCTCCACGTCGCGCGAGCTGGCCGACGGCTTCAGCGGCATGTTCCGCAACGGATCGGGCACCGAGGCCACGCTGGCCGAGTTCGCAATCAGCGGCGGCAAGGCCTGGTACGCCATTAGCGCTGTGCCTCCTGGAGCCGGCAACTGCACGAGCTACGACGACTGCGCCACCACGTCGGGCAAGACGGGCTACAACGTGGCCATGAGCATCACGCCCGACACGGCTAACGCGACGGTCAACGTCGAGTGCGCGGTCGTCACGTGCGAGAGCGCCGACTGCGACGGCGCCTACCTGTACCCGACCGACACGTCCAAGCTGCGCAACTGCCCCGACACCACTGCCATCGAGGTGGCCTTCTGCCCGGACGGTTCGTCCAACTCGACCACGACCACCTCGGTTGCCACGACCACATCCACGACCACCTCGGTCGCTACTGAGGCCCCCGTTGCCACCACTGAGGCCCCTGTTGCTACGACTGAGGCTCCTGTCGCCACCACTGAGGCCCCTATTGCTACGACCGAAGCTCCTGTTGCCACGACGGAGACCCCTGTTGCCACGACGGAGACCCCTGTTGCCACGACCGAGACTCCAGTTGCCACGACGGAGGCTTCTGTCGCGTCGGACGCCGACTACAGCGCCGGTGTTGTGACCGCGGACGCTTCCGCCTCTGCCTCGACCAGCACGTCAACGAGCACGTCGACCACCAGCACGTCGAGCGCATCCTCCACGACCACTTCGAGCGCGTCGACCAGCACGACCACGACGTCGAGCGGCTCGACGGGCGATTTCTCGAGCGCCACCATCAGCTCCAGCTTCGAATACAGCGGCACGAACGCTGGCTCGGCTGCCGGCACGTACGGCAAGATCACGGAGATGTCTTCGTGCACCACCGAGGACGTGTCTCTGACGGACCCTGTCGGCCCCATGAGCGAGGAGGTGTCCATGGTCTTCCGTGGCCCAATGAACATCTACAACATCGCCGTCTTCTCTGGCTCGTCCGGCAGCGACTGGACCAAGCTGTCGTCGTACGACGCCTCCGCCGGCACGCAGGACAACATGGTCTTCATGAACAACATGAACATCGACTACACCGGCGCCGACTCGAGTCCTCAGGGCTACGCGACGGCCGACGGTTCTGCCACCGCCACCGAGTCCACCATCTTCGGCGGCTCCCTGGCCGACGCCTCCGACACGTCGGTCACCGGCGGCGGTCCGTGCGTGTCCACGGGTTGCGAGGTGAACATCATGACGGCCACCAACTGTGCCGACGAGGACGGCTGTCTCGGTTACTACGACGACATGGGCTTCCACGGCTGGGACAGCGGCATGAAGATGTTCGTGACCAAGGTGGACATGCCCACCGGCTCGACGGCCAACCTGCCTGCTATCTGGATGCTGAACGCGCAGGTGGTTCGTGCCAGCCAGTATGGCTGCAACTGCCGTGGCGAGGGCTCTGAGGGTGGCTGCGGCGAGCTCGACATTGCCGAGGTCATTGAGACCAACACTGCGCAGGACAAGGTGTCGACGCACTACTACTTCTACGACGGCAGCGTGTCCCCCGGTGGCGACAACTACGCCACTCGCCCCACGGACTCATCGGTGACGTACGTGACCATCTTCGACAACTCTGGTGACGGCGTTGTGAAGATCATCGAGATCGGCGGCGACGACTTCGACTTCTCCGTGGACTCGGTCTCTGCCGACACTGTGTCGACGTGGCTCGAGGCTTCGGTCGAGAACCTGCTGAGCTAAGCGGCTTAGCGTTTTGGCGTTGCATTGAATGTTGGATTCAAGTGGCAGGGCCAGCAGCGGATGCCACTGCGTGGGTATGACTACCTTAAGACTCCATAGATATCGTTGCTCTTGCGCGAACATAGTAATACGATAGCAGTGTTGCTCCACGGAGGCGTTGGCCCGATAACAACGTAGCCTTTGGGTTACTGGAGTATTTGTTAATGAGATATTTTACATACTCATTGCGTCTACCGTACATGTACTTCAGCAGTAGTTGGTTTCTTTCTCGTCGAAAGTTCTCGTGTTTGCCTCAGCATGACGAAAGGAAAAAACTTCAGCAACTCGTGTCGTGCTACTAGTCCTGCAGACTTAAGCAGCTTTTGGTTTGCGTTAATGTCCATCACCTGCAGCCACGGCATCCCATCCCATTTACTAGTTTGAACTTTGCTGGTGAAGGATATTGCAACGAACGCCATACGACAGGCAACGGCATCGCTCCGCCACTGAGGGGACGACGTTACAATACATTGACGGTGCGTGGGTGAAGCCCATCGCCGCCACTTCGGTGTTGTGATGCGGTGCCAGAGCAAGAGCAGCGTAAAGCAAAGCCGCGAGATCCCATGTTGAAGCGGACGGCAACGCTACGATGGACAAGCCCGGCGCGAAGAGGGTCCTTCGGTCCGCCCTATATTGGTAGGTCGGCTCTCGTCATGCTCCATAATGAGAAAGACTAAGCAGCGGCAATGTGGCGGAAGCGGGCGAAGTGCCGCTGGTTGTTGCTTCCTGCATCTACAGCTTCTCTTGGGAATGGTAGGCGTCCACCTATTTGCTGGCAGGACTCGCACGAGGATGACGAATCCCCTGAGCTCCAAGGTCGAGGTCGAGCACGCACGGCGTCCAGTCATCACAAGTCTTGGACGCCGCCAAAGATGCTGTCGCCATTAGGGACACAGAGGGCAAAAGACGCACGAACAACATCGTCGTGCCGGCCGTGCAGTGCATGGCGGCAAATCAGTCCCGCGTGGCTCCAGCGCGATCCTTTCGCACAGCGAGGCCATGCAGCCACACATCACTCCGAGCGGATCACCGCTGCTGATCTTTCAGCGAAGGCGACTCAGCTCCTTGCGACGAACACTTCCGACAGCGAGACACTCGCTGGCGACACCACATTAGCCTCGTTACTTGCAGGCAACAAGTTGCAGCCGTCCGCAAGCTTCATCAAGCCTTGATGCCGAGGTGCAGGGCATTTTGGTGTTGCAAGCGGCATGGGCAGCCGTGTGACTCTGGCGTAAAGTGTTTGACGGCTGTCGGCGTTGTGAGCCGTGATGCGGCCGGCACGAGTTCAGCTCACGACGTGACACGCATACAAAAAGCAAGATGTCGGAAGCCGGTGCGGCCAGTCACGAGAGTGGCACTCTCCAAGCAGCCCTCCTTATCTCGATGCCACACATTCTCCGTTAAAGCTGATGCGTGGACTACCATGCATCCTTAGTATGCACACATGTACGCTGTTCGTTACGCTCGCCATTTCTGATGGTTTCGAAATCCCTTTGACGTCACCAATGCTGCCGAAGAATGCAGGGTGAAACGGCGCCGTCATTTAGACACAAAAAGTTGCCCTGCCGTCGCCAGCTGGTCCTGGAGTCTTGTGGCGACCAGCGCCCTGAGATAAGCCGCCCTCCGCAGACGTATCATACGCCACGATGTGCATGGCATCCGTCTGTCGTCGGCAGTGCTGATCCCTGCGCTTCCAAGCGTGCCGGCGTAGGTTCGCGATGCAACACGGGTGCGGGTCTGCATGCCATTCTGCAATTTGCCGGCTTTGCCTCTCACCCGAAGTTCCGTCGACAAAAGTATCTTCACGATGGTCAAGGTCTTCCTCGCCTTGAGCGCCGCGATGGCCCTGGCCGCCCCCGTGGCCGCCTCCGTGTCTGTGACGTTCGTCAACTCGTGCTCGTCTTCGATCAGCCTGTACGACAACTCGGCTACCGAGGCCGTCGCAGCCGGCAGTTCCACGACCCGCACGCTGGCCAGCGGATACAGCGGCATGTTCCGCGATGGCACGGGCGACGAGGCCACCCTCGCCGAGTTCTCCGTCTCGGGCGGCTACACGTGGTTTGACATCTCTGTGATTCCTCCCGGAAGCGGGAGCTGCTCGTCGTACGACGAGTGCAAGGAGCTTACGGGCAAGTCGGGCTACAACGTGGCCATGAGCATCGTGCCCGACACCAGCTCCGCCACCTCCGTCTCCACTTCGTGCACGACCTTGACTTGTGAGACTGAGGAGTGCTCCGACGCCTATCTGTACCCGTCGGACGACTCCAAGACGCACAGCTGCCCGGACACGCTGCCGTTCACGGTCACCTTCTGCCCGAGCGGCTCCAGCTCCAGTACGACGACGACCACCACCTCGTCCACCACGCAGTCGTCGTCGTCCACTACCCAGTCGTCGACTCAGTCGTCGGAGGCCCCAGCGGCCACCACCTCGGCGCCGGAGGTCGAGTCCGACTACGATTCGGGCACCGTCAGCACGACGACGGGTCCGTCGTCCAGCAGCACGTCCACTTCGACTTCTGCGCAGACGCAGACGTCCACTTCCGCGACGTCCACTGCTACGACGACGACGACGACGTCCACCGGCAGCGCCGCGTCGTTCTCGAGCGCCACCATCAGCTCCAGCTTCGTGTACAACGGCACTGACGCCGGATCGGCCACCGGCACGTACGGCAAGATCACGGAGATGTCTTCGTGCACCACCGAGGACGTGTCGGTGAGCGACCCCGTGGGGCCGTTCAGCGAGGAGGTGTCCATGGTCTTCCGTGGCCCTCTAACCCTCTACAACGTCGCCGTGTTCAACGCCACCTCGGGCAGCGACTGGACAAAGGTCTCGTCCTACAGCCAGAACGGCACGCTGGACAACATGGTCTTCATGAACAACCTCAACATCGACTACACCGGCGCCGATTCGAGTCCTCAGGGCTACGCGACGGACGACGGCTCTGCCACCGCCACCGAGTCCACCGTCTTCGGCGGCTCGCTGGCTGATGCTTCCGACACGTCGGTCACCGGCGGTGGTCCGTGCGTGTCCACGGGTTGCGAGGTGAACATCATGACGGCCACCAACTGTGCTGACGAGGACGGCTGTCTCGGTTACTACGACGACATGGGCTTCCACGGCTGGGACGGCGGCATGAAGATGTTCGTGACCAAGGTGCAGATGCCGACCGGCTCGACGGCCAACCTGCCTGCTATCTGGATGCTGAACGCGCAGGTGGTTCGTGCCAACCAGTACGGCTGCAACTGCCGTGGCGAGGGCTCTGAGGGTGGCTGCGGCGAGCTCGACATTGCCGAGGTCATTGAGACCAACACTGCGCAGGACAAGGTGTCGACGCACTACTACTTCTACGACGGCAGCGTGTCCCCCGGTGGCGACAACTACGCCGCTCGTCCGACCGACTCGGCTGTGACGTACGTGACCATCATCGACAACTCGAGCACGGGCGCCATCAAGATCATCGAGTTGGGCGGCGACGACTTCGACTTCGACGTGGATGCCGTGACGGCCGACCAGGTGACGTCGTGGCTCGAGGCTTCGGTCGAGAACCTGCTGAGCTAAGCGGAGTGAGTGTTTTCCTTCTGCAAGCTGAGCTGTGTGGAGTGTTGCAGTGTCGTGTTGTGGCGCCTCGCTGGTTGAAGACTAATAGATGAGGAGGTCATCGCTGAAGCTCTTTTCATGAGAAACTCGCCCCATGCTCTTGTAGTAACTTGATATCTATACAACGATTTTGAATCTACCTTTTGAGCACCTCACTTGACATTCATGTTGTTTTAACGACTGTACGCTTTGCACTCACGAACGGCGCTTTGCGCTGCAAGTCGATGTCTTCTTCACGATCTCCGATGGATCGAAGTCTTTAGCAACACTGCCCTGCACATCGCTCTGCTGAGTGACGCTTTCACCCGCGACACTACCTTGAGCGGGGCTATCAGGCGATCCCGTAAGCTCACCGACGCCAAAGTTGCTCTCCGACATGGATAGTTGAATCGCCTCACCGGGCGTGTACCCCGTGATCTCCTTGTACTGTTTAACTGTCTCCAATGCTCGATCACCATTCACAGAGTCAAACACGCCGCTCTTCTCGAGCACATTCACAGAGCAAGCGCGACCCAAAGCCGCACTGCAGTCGTCCGTCGTCGAGATGCTCGCTTCGTTCGCGTCGGCCTGCATGGGGATCTCCGTGTCCTCGAAGAAGTTGCCCTCCGCCAGCACGAACGCGTGTGTACCCGGCTCGAACGAGTGGCCCGAGTTGTCGGCCCAGTAGTTGTTGGCGATGTGCGCCACCACGTTCGCGCTGTCGCTGGACGCGCCGATGATCTTCGGCGAGCGGCCCGACGTCGAGTGGATGAAGTTATTGAGGAAACTCACACGCGTGGTGGTGCCATCCAGGATGAACCCCCAGTAGTGGCGACCATCACACGAGCTGGACCAGTCGGTGCGGCCGTCGAAGTCCGAGTTGCTGATGGTGAGACTCTCGACGCCGGCGAAGCCGCTCACGAACATCTGCCGACCGACACGCGAAATCTTGACGTGGTCCAGCCAGATCTGCTTCATGGCACGTTCCTCGGTTCCCTGGATGTAGATGGCGTCTCCACCCCACACGAACTGTGGGTTGAGCTCGGTGATGTGAACATTCTGGACGATGATGTTGTCGCCGTCAAGCTGCAGACCTTTTCCCTTGATGACACCGGCTTGGCCGATGCCACGCAGCGTCTTGTTGCTCTTGACGATGAGATATTTCTTGGTGGCGTTGTCGTACGTCACGTCCACCCTGACTTGCTGGTCACATCCGCCCGTGTTGGTGAGTGTGGTGTCGCCTGGGAACAGGATCACGTCTTGTCCAGCGAAGCCGTTCTTCTTGGCGAGGCAGTCGGTGTTGGACTTGGGTCTGCATCCTGTCTCGGTCGTGGTTCCTTCCGTGCCGAGGAAGTCGAACTCCTTGTCAAGCACGACAACTCTCGGCTGGTCGTCGCCGAGAAGGGTTGTGAGTTCTTCGATGGTTTTGGGATAGTCCGGCGTGGCAGCGCCTCCGCCGGTAGTTCCAGCTGCGAAACCGGGAGCTTCTCCGATGGTAAATCCGCGGACGATCGAACTGGTTGTCAGGAGGCCCACGAGGGCAGCGGCTTGAAGGAGCATACGATGCCTTGTCATTCTTCTTTCGAGTGAGGTGCGCTGGTCTCACGTTGAGGAATGAGCGGGGGCATGGCCACCGAGTTTGTGGGACTGTCATGTTGTTGTAGTTGATTACGGGTACAGTAGCAATCAATTGCTCGAACAGAAAAAAAGTAAGTTAACCGACAGAGCAAAAGTTTGCTCTTTGGGCTGTGCAGCTTGGGCAGACGCGCTTCTCCATGGAAGTGCTTGTTGGATTTGGCAAGCTAACTTACACAGAGTATTGCTGGATCATCGTGGCGAGTACACTCTGGGCGAATGCGTCGCGAAAGAAACACAACCAAGTTAACCAACCACGAGATGCTTGCAAGCGCGGAAATGCTTTACGCACTCAGTTATGCGAAGTGCTGAGGACCCGAATGGGCTATTGATACAAACTGCCGTTCAGGGCTCGACCGCGAAGATACTGCGTCATACGAGTATACCTCGTTTCCTTCGGGTCGCGTGTGATAGATGCAGTAGTGTGGATTGTACGTCTACATGGATCCTCATTCGAGCATGCAATCAATTTTTATTTACCATAGCATTGCAAACAGAGCTTCCGACACTGAGCTATAGCATTGGTGATCCACATACATGTTTGAAGCAACTTTCTAATCGTTTTTCGCAGCTGAAAGCTCTCGCCCGTCGTCTAAAGCACACCAACACCGAAGTTTTTCAGCGTCACTGACTTTCGCGTTGCCTTGCCAGGCTTGTACCCCGTGATCTCCTTGTACTTCTTCACCGTCTGCAGCGCACGCGCTCCGTTAACCGAGTCAAAAGCGCCGCTCTTTTGCAGCACGTTCGCCGTGCAAGCGCGACCCAAAGTCGCACTGCAGTCATCCGTCGTCGCGATACTCGCGGCGCTCCCATCCGCCTGAATAGGCTTCAGCGTGTCTTGGAAGTAGTTGCCCTCGGCCAGCACGAATGCGTGTGTACCCGGCTCGAACGAGTGGCCCGAGTTGTCGGCCCAGTAGTTGTTGGCGATGTGCGCCACCACGTTCGC
>JAABLK010000057.1:0-73325 GCA_012295415.1 Phytophthora chlamydospora | reverse complement strand
CCGACCCGGGCACGATCGACTGCGGTTAGCATTAAAGCGAGTATAAAAGGACGAGCAGACCCAAGAAGAGCCTCACCTAGGCGGGGGGCGGGGGGGGGGGGGGGGGGGGGGGGCGTACATGGGAGATCACGCTTGGGCGCTGGTCGGCATCGAGAGGCGCGCGGCGGGGGGATGGCGAGGAGAAGGTCGAGGGGCGTTGCTTGCTGGCTGTGTCCGGGCACCTTTCAGTCACTCTCGAAACTTAAGTGCAAAAGCGATATACCGTATACCCAAACGATTTTCGCAGGAGTATACCAACTGTCTTTTCGAGCGCCACATACAAATTTGGGCAGTGAGACACGTTAGCTAAACTCCTTCGACCGATATTCTGGTGGAAGAATTTTAAGCAGGTCACCTGCAGACCTGGTCTTTTTCGGTCTCGTTGGAAGGCAGAGACTATTTCCACAACATGGGGGAACGGATGTCATGGCCAGCAAATCGTCGATAGTGGAGGGGTCAGAAGAAAAATGTTCCCCAGCCTAGCCCCTAAAAACCCTTACTAAGCGTGTTAACCCTATAGGGCCGAGCGAGGATCTGGCCGTGCTTGGTCCAGGGTTTAAGCCCGCGGGCTCCGCCCACGGAGCTTAAACCGCTGGCATCATTTCGGCTTGCCGAGCTCGTCGGCTTTCACCCCCTTCCGAGTTTGAGCGCAGAAAAAGGCCTCAAAATGCTTCACATAAAAAAACAAGTCAGTCCATGTTGTGGTATTAGTCACTCTCCTCGTTGGAAAATGGAACTAAACCCTAGAATCAAGAAAATGACCAACAAAATCTCCTCTTTATTTTAATCAAAATGCAAAATACATCACCAACTAGTTATTGCAGGTCAAAGCAATTATGCCATCCTACTGTGGCTGACCTGGTTAACCCGACGGGCAGCTCTTGTTGCACGAGCCGTAGGGAGCATGCTGTTAGCTCGTTCTTCTTCGAGGCGTTCGCTTGGCTGAGTCGTGCTGAGCTAAAAGCACCAGATTTTGCCATTTTTCAATCCTGTTCAAAAGTCGCCAGTTCGCCGTCAGTTCTCAAAAGTCGCACGGCTACGCGGAAGCCACCAAGTTAGCTGTCCCAACTTTGTCTGCGCAGCTCTGTTGGGCAAAATGAAGGGATTTGCTGTTATGCTGACGGCCAAGAGCGCTGAGTCAAAGAAACGGCAGGAACCAAGCCGTCGACGGGCACTAGAACTGAGAAGAAGCGGAAGAATAGGCCGAGCGCACAGATCATCGAGGGTATGCGAAGGCGAGCGGCAGACCAAGCCAAGGATGACAGCAGCGTCACGGTCAACGGGTCAACGGGGGAGGGGGGGGGGGGGGACTGATAGCTGTACCAATGTGGACTACCCTGAAGCACGCATCCAGACCAGGCAAGTGGGTCCTGATGTGTCGCTGGCTGCGCTTGTTGGATAAGAGATCACTGCTCCTCCGGCTTCACTAGGCATCTTAACCCTTCGCTTTTCCCCGTTCCACATGAGTCTATGGCGAAGGACGACGCGGCACCAGTACGCGTGGCCGTGAGCATTCGGTCGCTCATCGGGCGCGAGAAAGTGGAGCGTTGCGACGAGTGCGTGGCCGTGGTGGAGGACGAGCGGCAAATCGGCATGGGTAGGAACCGCGCTATCACGTACGACTACGTGTTCGGCAGCAGAGCGACATCTGGCGCTGCATGGACCCGCTCACCCCCGCCACGTTTGACGGCTACAACTCGATTATCTTCGCCTATGACCAAGCATGACCCAAGCAAGACGTACACCGTGGGCAGCGGCAGCTCTGTGCACATCCCTCCCGGGTACTACGACATCATCTCGCGCGTCATCAGCTTTATGCTCGATCACATCGACACCAAGAACAGCGAGAATGCGCACCACAAAGCAATGCACAAGATCCCCTTCCAGGAGATCTACGGCGAGGAGATCCACGACCTGCTCGTCATGCTGGTTATGACGTGTACGCTAGGATGAACCTTTGTCATGACTTGAGCCGCCGATTCAACCCACGGATCGTCTTGGTATGAACCAGCGTCGCTGACCCCCGTAGGCGGAATTTCAAATCACTATATCAGTCGAGAATCGCAGCAGCAACTTCTGAAGTCGGCCCAACGCACGTCACAAGCTCACCGAAATGTTTTGCCTCATCTTTCGGGACAAGCACGTAGCGTGAAGTGTCAAATGACTCGCCAAGGGTCAAGCGATCTCAGTGGAGAGTTTCGTTCCACTCAAACGTGCTATCAGAGCTTCCGGGTATGCAAGCGCAGATCGAGCCAGAGTTGTCTCCGGCCGCCTCTCTGCTCGAAACCATTCCTGACGACATTACCGCTGCTGCACCTACTGCTCGGGCCACCCTCCCGCCGACCGGGCCAAGCCGTAGGGACCGAGGGCGCCGTAGCGGCCGATCTCCATCTACATGGGGCCTGGGAAGCCGCCCCGGATCCTCGACGGCCCGGCGTCAGCGATGCACCTGGAATGGCAGATCGCCATCACCATGGACGACCCCGCAAGCCGGTTTAAAACTAGTAATAAGCTGGTTTGGTCAATGTCCAGCGAGCGCCCACACACTTTGGTACAGCGTGGAACGTACTGGCTACGATTTATGAGGACTATAGTATTTTCGAGGGGTCACAGCCGGCCCCGAAGAGTCAAGTTCGCCCAACCCGTCCACTATTGAGTGGTGAGCTAAGGCATGGCAGCAGCTATCGAAGAAGACGATCCGGCACTGCTGGTTTTACTCCACCCTGGTTGCTCTTCACACTTACCGCGAGACAGACAAAACATTTGAACTGCCGTAAGTCGTTACATTGCGCATTTCGAGTGGCGACACAATCCTTTCACGCTCGATTCGATTCAGAACCAAATTATCGTTAGATGTTTAACCTCAACAACGAGTTGCGCACACCATCAAAAATCTGAGCGTCGGAAAAACACGATAGAGTCCTTACTTTCTCAAAATCCTAGAGCAGACTTTTTTATCTTCGATAGGAAAACTCAAATCCACTTTTCTTCCTGTAGTTACCTTCGCCATGTTCCGCGTGTACATTTAACTATGCTTTTTCTACAGGCACACTACATAATCTTGTATAACCATACGTACCCTTACCAACGGCGACTGCAGATTTGATGCTCTCCATGCGTTATTTATATATGCAGCCGACGCTCAGAATGCCCACCCGAGCATGGGAATTCCACGACATATGTTATATGTCGTGGATATATATTATATGAATCACATGCGGCCTAGTACAAATCTGAGCTTAAACGTCTGCTGGCGTGCTTAAGTCCGTTTATATAGCGACGATAGCTTATTAGCGGTCTGAAACGATAGATTAGCAAAAAAGGGCATAACACGCGGATTTTACGATATAACCTGAGGTAAATTCAATGAGGAAAGCTGCTTTGCGCGTCTGTGCTGCAGGCAATCCCGCCAGGCGGCATGCGCTCCAATTAAATGACCTTCAGCCCGAATTATATACTCCGATTTAAGATAGCAGCGCTCTCGTTAATAAGCAAATCCTTACCCTGTATCCTCCAAATAGGGGGGGGGGGTCGAACGTAGCAAAAACACAGCTCATGTTTTCGACCAATTTCTGCTTGACTCTCAAACAAGCCGCCTCCGGAGGTGGCTTGTTTGAGAGTCAAGCATTCATTTCCAAGTTCAACTTGCTTGTTCCCTCGCTTCTTTCCTTCACGACGTGAAGCTCACGTGAGGGCGCGTTCACTTCTGAATTCGCGTGTACGATACACCAAGGTCATGAGCGACTTTGACGAAGAACGAGCGCCATGGATCGCCGACCGAGATGCCCCGACTAGTACAAGGGGGCGTGCATTGGATGAGCAGGAGGGTGAGCGGGAAGATGATGGCGGTGATGGCGCTGAAGGCGATATTGGGCTGGAAGAAGAGGAGTCAGTGCCGAAAGCTCACTTGACCTTCGATGACTATCGAGTTGTGGTCAGTTGGATGGAGGTAAAGAAGAACTTTGAGGCGATCTACGGCACTGGAGAGAAGACCAAGGTTGAGGGAAAGCCCAAGATAAAAAAAATGGACGCGTTCAAGGCGTTAGCAAAGCATCTCCAGGAGCATTCGACCAATATCACTCTTCGACGCCTTGAGCTCACTGGACGAAACATGCAGCAGCGATGGCTCACATATCTACGCCGGTTCACAAGACACTCCGAGCGAATCACACGCAAACTGGACTGGGCCTCACCAAGAGAGAACTGACGCAAGGAATGTCCATTCCGGATACACTAGAGAAGATTTGTCCACACTACAGCCGGATGAAGCTGCTCTTTGGTGATAAGCTGAACGTGACCCCGTTTGCCACGGTGGATCTTGGTGTGCTGTCATCTCCGGCCTGTTCGATTACAATTCCTAGCATGAACGGTGACTCGGAGGATGAGGATGCTCCCTTGGACAGCATCAACCACAGCAACGAGTTTTGGAGCAAAGAGGATCTGACATTCGTGGCTGCCGCGCAATCTCAAATCCTATCGATGGCATCTACGATTAGGCCAACCCAGCTATCAGGGACGCAGCCCTCTCGGAATACGACGGAGTTTCTGTCTTTATCGACGCAAGAGGACTCCACGTTCACTGCACCATCACTGCTAAGGTCCGCAACTTCGTCACAAGCCAGCCCACAGCAGGGGGTGCTACGGCACTCCGAACGCTCCAACGCACGATCACAACCATCAGCGAAAGGTAAAGCATCGTCACAGGCCACAGTATTCCCCCTGGCTCACGTCCAACCGCAACGGCACGTCGTTTGACTTCACGTCGAAAGATAAACGGATCGTCGTCAGTATAGGAGTCGTCGATAAAGTGATCGTCTTCTTCTTCGCTTGACGAAACTTCGGAGTCGTCCCACTCGTCACGAAAATCAATCAGCATGTTGTGAAGCGTAATACATGCCGTCATTCACTTCAGTATACGCTCCATGGTCTATTTGCTGTTGAGTTGAGTTCGCAACTCCTTCAGAGACCCCCACCGGTTTTCAGAACCCCGATGGTATACCACACGAGCGTGCGCGACGCACGTATTGAAGTCCTCTATATCCGTGCAGCGCATATTCTACTTGTAAGAAGGGATAATGGTGTTGTGAGTCAGGTCAGCTGGATATGCCGAATCCGCAAGCAAGTACTCTCCACTCGAAAAAAATCGGTGCTTGAATGCGGTTTTAGACAGCCATTACTTGGTATATCGTGCTATCTGCGCAGGACCCTGTCCAACCACTTAGAAAACCAATTATCGGGCGCCAGAGATCACACACCACTTGTCCATTTGAACTGCACCGCTTCTTTCTATATAAAAATCACTCGCCATCCTTTGCTGGTTTCTGAGCGAACGGAAATGTCGTGCCGTCAATAAATCCAACGCAACCGCGGAAACCCGTCGCCGCCATTTACCGAGACGATCTCTTGCGCTTCTCAGCACCACTTGGCCACCTGATGTACTGCTCTGATAGATCGTTGAGGGCTGCAAGACGCGATTCGTGTAGTCATCAACCGTCCCTTTGCCGATACCCCAAAGTCGTTGAGATCTCTTAAGCGTTGCTCCCGTGCCAGAGTTTCCGAATCGATCGAGAGCCACAGCAAGCTGCATTCATACCGGGGCTTGAGAGATGTGCGCGTTGCTGAGAAATATTGATCGTCTTCTATTTTGCCGACGAGACGTTCGAAACTGCTTCTATCCTTTCGGGTCATGTCACGGAAGCATGAGTCAAGTATTGAATGGCAAAAGACATCAGGAAGGAACACCGTGCTTCGTATCGCGCGCGTACTCTGCCCACCAAATATCGAGACGACTGGACCAGTTGCAGAAGATCCAAAGCTTCATTTGTATCTGAAAAGAGGAACTCCTCAGCTTCCTGGTCACTGTTCGTCTCACTCAGCCGTCCTCCTCCACCAAAACGGCGACCGCCACGATGTCGACGATCTCTTGTAGAAGGCGCTGCCGAGTACTTTGCTTCGGCATGGCCGACCGTAGCGAAGCTTTCCCCGGATCCTGTAAAGTGGTTCGTCAACACACCTCGCTCGGCTAAACGCGATTATGAAATGAGCAAAAGTGACCCTCCCTTTTTTCAGTTTCTGCTTTTGATTTTGCCACTTTCTTGCTCATGTTTTTCCACCTCATTTCGAATGTTCGACCCCCCCAATAGCTCCTGTTTCCTAAGTGACAAAGCATTCAAGCATTCAATGATCACAATACATGTACCTTACCATTCAATCGGTGTTCAACCAAATAAAACTGAGGTGAATTTGAGATATTACCGTAATCGCTATGTCATAAGCGGTGAGATGTCATTAGCGGCAGTCATAAATTATTTATTTTTTACGGTACATTCGTAATTACGGAGTAGAGTCGGTAAAAAGACACTCTGCTCAGGGCCAGCCAATCGAAGCAGTCATCTGCAAGGCATTCAAACCATTTTTTCTCAAGTGTCAAACCTAAATCTGCCAGACGAGCTCAATGGTGAAACACGTGGGGTGAAGCTGTGTCCGTGGGACGGGTCGCAAGATGCGTAAGTACTGCCGCACAACGTATACGTACCGGTACAAGCTGCACGTGATCAACTTATTCGCCAACTCTGATACCAAGGCTACCGTTGACAAGTTCTTCCCCGACACTAGAGGGGTGATGCACAGCTCCGCAAGAAAGCTGATCTACAAATGGTCTCGCAACCGGACCCACACTGAAGCCTCTCAAGGTCGGATCGCTGAGCTTCGGAGGACCAGATTGCCAGGGCAAGGCACGACTCTGAACCCTGCGACTGAGTCAAGCTTGGTGAAGTGGGTCAACGATTTCCGGAGGGACAACATGCCCGTCTCCAGAACTATGCTGGCGGAAAGAGCTTTGGAGGTGTCCAGGGAGGCCGCTATCCCACGCGGTGCATTTTCGGCTTCGGCGTGTTGGATTCGTGGTTTTACGGCACGTAATCAACTTTCCTTTCGCGCGAAAACGCACCAAGGTCAGGAAACGCCGGCTGGGGTCATGGCAAAGGCTGAGGCCTTCACAAAGAAGGTGAACAGGATCATTGAGGCCGAAAGCGTGGAGAACATCGTCAATGCTGACCAGACAGCTTCATTTACGAGATGCTCCCCAAGAAGACGTTATCACCGACCGGGGCCAAGACAGTGTGGGTGAAGTGTGGCAAGAAAGAAAAGGAGCGCATGACTGCGATGGTGATGGGCGACATCAAGGGCAACAAGTATCCGCTGTTCCTGGTGATGAAGTCGAAGCAGTCAAAGATAGCCAACGTGGCGGAAGAGAACTGCCGCTTCCGTCATGGATTTGGCCGACGTGTGTGGAAAGAAGTGAAGCAGCTTCAAGACAATCACGGCGTTCAAATCCATGGGAACAACAACGCATGGTAGACTGGGGTGCTAACGGTGGAGTTTCTACGGTTCCACTTCGGCGGCCGCACCGTGCTCAGCGAGCCCATCTTGCTGTTGCTGGATGACTTCAGCGGGCACTGGGTCGCTGATGCCGAAGAATACGCTCGGACAATTCACGTCATCCTGGTGAAGGTGCCACCCGGACTAACCTGGCTTTGTCAGCCCGCTGATGCGGTCTGGATAAAGCCTATGAAAGACAAGTTGTGCCGAAGCTGGCTGGCCCACTTGCCAGGTCGGCATCCGAGACCGGTGCGCTGTTCACGCTGGAGGCGCCAAAGCGAGCCAAGGTGACGGCGTGGGTGTGTAACGCGTGGAACGATATCCCTGCGAGGGTCATCACGGCTGGGTTTCGCAAGTGCCGGACTGGGGAGGCTGGTACCACGGATGCTAGTGGAGAAGAGGAGGCCGACGAGACCGAACAGGAGGAGTTGGGCACAGTTCTGGGTGAGTTTGAAGCGCTGGGCCTCGTGGACGAAGCTGTGAGACAGGAAGCCGATGTAGTTGATAGGCTTTGCAGTGGTAGTCTCGAAGAGTAGAAGCCGAGCTAAAGTATACGTTGCTCCTGGTTGCGGGGGACGTTTAAAACCCGGAACCCCAAACCAGGTCAGTACCGTGTAGGTTTCACTTTGCAAGTTAGCTGCGTCGTTTATGCTGGATATTTATTGAAACAACGTATCCTTGTTATACTTGCACGTTATCCCACACCCACGAAGTGAAATTGGCTGCTCTCTGCTATAGTTTTAGCCAGTTCGCTTGAACAAACATGAATTTCAACAGACGCTATACTTCTGTGTGTCCCTCACTGACAAATACAAAATTACTTCGTTTTACATAAATATATTCTTGTCGAAAAAGTCCGATTGAGTTTGTCATTAGTAGGGATGGGTAGTGAGAATACAATCCGATTGGCCAATCCGATTCGATCCGATCGCGATCCGTTTTGATCTGATTGGTCAACAAACGGATTGGTTCGGATCCGCTCCGATTGCAATCGGATCGGAACACCCCAAGAGGTTTCAGGAGCCGACCCGCTTCAACGTGGAGGTGTGCGGCGCGCCACGCCTCCGTCTCGGGCAGCGACGTCACGGGGCAAGGTGTGGTTGCCGTGCCACAACCAACGGACGGCAGCAAGCAGCCTCACGTGTCGCTGTTGACGATGGTGCACTCAGCGTTTTGGGCGCCACGCAGGTGCTGCCGTTCCAGGACGGCAGGTAGTCGTGATGGCCGCGTCACCCTTGAGTGAGTAGGCCGTACCGACGGGCGACGGGCCGGCGCCGGAGCACATGGCTCCGCGCGAAGCAGGCGAGTTGTAGGTGGCGTCGCGGCGCAGCTACACTGGCAGGTCTGTTGGATGGCACGGCTACTATAGAGGAGCCGGTGCGGGACGTGTTGGGGTGAAAACCTGCGCCGTCGAGGCACAAGCAAAAACACTGCGTCATGGACTGCGACTGAAACCCGCTGATGGCGCTGAACGTGGCCAAGGTGGCCGAGCAAAACACTCAATCCACTGTTTTCTTGCTAACTGTCTTCTTGCTAAAACCTGTGGAATCATGTAGCCTTTTAAAGGAAGGATCAGTTGTATCTATTATGTCAATTAAGCTTCTCAAAAGCTATACGGATCCGATCCGATCCGCTCCGCGGATCGATCGGGTTGGCCCCGTTTCGATCTGAATGGGATCTGATCTTTTCCGATTGAGCAGACAGGGTGAACGGATCGATCGGATTCGCCGATTACCCATGCCTACTGTCTTACCCCACACACTACGCCTAGGCGCTATGCTACGAATTCCACTACAGGAGGTAATTATTCGAATAGAGCGCCTAGTCGTTATGCAACAAACATTTAAACAATGTTTGAAGGTCGCCATATTGGGTCCATAAATCTGGCTCAGTCGTGAAGGCCTGACCCTCCTGCGCGGCTGGCTGGGGTTCAAGCTGGCTGCGTGCAGTTCACAAACCGAATGTGTGATATTAGGGTCTTTTATTTCCTCTGTGGCTGTGTTGGAAACGGAGGTTTTGCCGAATTGGCATTAACACTTTCTTTAATTACAGTTCGAGATGGTCAGTTTTCTTTTTATTCACGAAATGCAAATGTCTAATTTCAGGATTTACGATCAATCTAAATTAAGTACCCATCTACCTTGACGGCGAAGAATGCACCACTGCGCACAAGCTGCACCGCCTTGTCACGATATTCCACATTGTGCATGAACGTCGACACTACCTTGCAGTCAGTGTTCACGGTCTTGGCTTCGATATTCCAGTTGTGCAGCTTGGACGCCGAGTAGATCTCAAGATCTCCAGGATCGACATCGCCATTCCGGATCGAGTCCAGATACGACGCATCAACCAGACCATCTAAGTCGTCCAGTGACGCCATGTAGTCGCATAAGTCAGCGACAAAGTCCTCACGCGCAGTCCCGAGGCCGTGAATGAGGCAGGAAAAGAGACTGGAGCGCTCGTCGTCAGGGAGGTACCACTCAGGTGCTGCTGGGCAAAGCTGCTCTCGGCCATCAGACTGCTCGAGAAGATGCTTGTAGGACGCGTTCCAGCGTTCAAGTCGAAGTCCGGCGCAAGGATTTCTCGGAGAGGTTGGTCGAGATTTTCCTCGCGGAACATTTTCTGTGGCATCAGTCCACACAGCTCAAAGGCCTTCTTGATATCGTCTGATGTGCGCGTTGCCATCCAATCGAGCGTCCACTGCCCAACTGCCTTGTAGCTGGAGACCTTGGGGTTCCCTGCTCGTGTTTGCAGCACTGGGTCCTAGAGAGCTGTTCCAATATACGCGTCGTACTGATCCCTGTAGTAAGCCTGAAAGCTGCGGTTCACTGCAACGTCGAGCGGCTGTAAAATATTGGTGAGATTGGGCGGGATAATCACGACGAAGATGTTGTATCGCTCCAGTCGGCGCGACTCCATCAGCTTGACGTGACACGCGTACGAATCGATCAAGTACAGCACGGGCTCTCGGTAAAACTGGGTTTCCTTGCGACCGCACACGACCTTCTTGGCATGGTCCAGCAGGATCTCGTCGCTGAACATGCCCGTGCAGTTTACATCAACGAGCACACCGGCTGGCACAGTGGGCTTGTTCTTCAACTTCGAGAAGAAATGGTGCGGAGGGAGCATCGTGCCGTCCGCCGTGATAGAAAAGGTGGCCGTAAAACGTTTGTGACTTGTTCCGCCCTTCCGCAGAAGTACCTCCCGTGAACCCCTTGTGGCAATGGTGGACTTGGGCTCCGTCTCAAAGTAGCGGGGCACTTGATCCATGTTATGATATTCTTTGGCTGGATGTTGTGCGCTGCGATGAGATGGTGAACTCGCTGGATGAATAGTCGGCAGATCTCCGCAGCACCATTGGGAAGCGTGCGCGTAGTCGTCTGTCGACGTGAGACGAGGTTCTTCCTTCTCTTAAAGCGCGCCAGCCACCCCGTCGACGCGTCCAATTTAGGCGCATCAATTCTGAGCTTGCAGCCGTATGCAGCCGTCCTTCACCCGTAGCCCCGTAGCATTCCGATCGAGAACCCAAGCGTGTAGTCGCTCCTCCACATCGCCGTGCTTGGGGCCACGCCCGCCACCTCCTAGCCGCCGCACGGTCCGAGTTGCGACCTGACGATTCTTGGAGGCCTCCTGGGGGTTGTGCCGCTCGTTCCACCATCCTCTCAAAGTCCCTGGAGCGACGTCGTGTTTGATACCAAGTGCATGAAAACCACTGGCGGTTACGCCCTCTTCGTGCTCTGCAATAACAGCCAGCTTGTCCTTGGTGGTGAAGCTCCGGCGTTTCTGCTTCGTTTTGGCTGAGGTCATCGCTTTAGATTGGGTAATGAAAACCGTGTCAGCTTGCAATGGACTCGGTCGCTGCAAGCCAAGCCACTGGCTGGCGTTGACCCTGGCACGACAAGCGAACTTAAGCTGGAATTTGCAAGCGTTGTATTTCGATGAGCGCTATAATCGATTTTTTCTCTGTGATTTTTGAAACTAAAATATGCGAATAAAACGCCTAGGCGTAGTGTGCGGGGTAAGACGGTAGCCAGTTTTGCCTACTTATGTAATATCTGAAACTAAACCTACCTACTTATGTAAATGGAGGGCTAATTACAGTGGCAAGCTCCTTTTGAACAAGTTCAAGTTTGAATGCATCATCTTACATACCAGCTCATAAACAGCCACAATATGTTATCCTAACTGTAAATTAGTAAATAATGAGGCTAAATACTTTCCCGTGGGTCGGTCCCATGCCTAAAATAAAATATACGAGATCAAGATGTTTCGCACACAAATCGCCCTTTCAATAAAATGAGTTCTCGCACTGGTTTTCCATAATTTTTAAAACATTGTTCCAGTGATTTGTCGAGGTACATACCAAGTCTACACAATATTTATTTTCTGATTGCAATATTTATTTTTCTGATTGCGATTTGACTTGGGTTGGTAATAATACAAGGACAAAGTCAGCTCAAGGTGGAAAGCGGCTCCAGCTGGTGCGAGCGGCGCTTGACCGGGGACTTGAGCGGACTTGCACTGGTGTCTCCCGTTGTGCCTCGATAAACCCCGTTGCTGGTCAAGCGCCGGTAAGTTGAAACGTCTTGCCGGGCCTGAGTTAGGGTGGACAGCCCACCAGCATTCAGCCTTCCACCAATTCTCGTAGCTTCATCTGTTGATCCTTCCGGGGCCGTCTCAGGGCGAAGTTTCGGCAGCTCGTCGCTAATGGTGCTGCTCGCTGGTGTCGGTGTGACGGCCCGCCGACCTGCGAGCTCGTAGTCCACGTTCACACGCACCTTCTCCGGTTTCGGGTCAGCCAGCAGTTGGAACCAACCCAATACTGCATCCGAGCTACATGTTCGCGGCGGAGCCAGCGATGAGCTCTGCCCTGACTGCGACTGCTTTTTCGGTGATAACGAACTTGGACCCAACAGCTTTCCACTTGATTTACCCTGTTGAGAACCTTTTCGACGGCTTGCACTCTCATCATCGCTTGCGTCCGAGTAAGAATCCTCGCCCTGGTCTTCCTCTTGCAGCCCAGGAGACAAGGATCCGAGGGCTAAGCCACTATCCACGCGAATTGCTGTCATTCTGCTGGTACCAACCTCAATCTCGGGCCACGAGGCCAAGTCGGTAATCAGAACTTTGCCCCAATCTGGTGGCGTGCCACGCTGCTCGATCGCTCGGTTTGTTGTCCGCAACAGGTTCACCGACTCAGCGGCTGCTTGGGGCGGATTGGCGACTGCGTACAGGTTCGTCGACACGCTAACAAGAAGATCGTGATGGTTTGAATCAGCGAGAGCCGCTATGGCGGCCACGATGCCTTCCTGAACCACTTTGTCAACGTGCGATTCGTCCCAATCAGCAGCATTTGAGGCCGCTGCTGCTGTAGCCACAGCAGCGTCAGAGCTATTCGTCTGCTGCGCAGGAACAGACGGTGGCGATTGAGCAGATAGCGCCTGCAACGCCAAAGAACACACATAGCGCTTAAACGGCAGGACTGCATTCGTTCCGAGCCGCAGAAGCACTTTGACAGCATCGTTCTTGATAAGCTGCCTCTTGCTGCGCTTCAATCGCGCCAAATTGTACAGCGTCACCACGACGTGCTCACGCGTCAAGGAGCTTGTGGACTGAGACAGTGTCAACACGATAGGAACCAGAGCCGGCTGAGAAGTCAGCCGCTGGCTGCGCACGTCTTCCGCTTTGCTTGTAGATCCACGAGTCATCTCACTTCCAGTATCACTGTCCATCGACGGCGGTCCCGACGATGACGACGGTAGCTCTTGCCGAGACAAGTTGCGGATCACCACCATGCAATGAAGTGCAAAGGTTTCTCCACGTACACCGATTAGGCCTTTAAAAGGAGCGCGTGCGTCTCCAGCGTTGGTCGCACACAACAGCGCGAGCGCATCCAGAGCTCCATCACGTAACATACCGTCGTGACATCGCGAGTGTATCGACAAACTGCTAAGAGAAGTGACAATGTTCATACAGGCCGCATTCTCTTCAGCCCGGGTGGTCGATCCGTCCATTGCGCCTTTCGCAATCGCCACTAGCGCCCGAACAACGCCGTCCTTCACCAGACGCTCTTCGTAAGACACTTCACCAGCGTTGATGATGCCGCTCCCGGGGTTGAGCTTCGCAAGAGAGCAAATCATATCGGTAGCCACACGCAACGTTGGCGCCTCGGCAGCCATCGCTGGACTTGTGAGTAGCGCCGCCAAGGTCGGCAGCCCATTGCAAGCGATGAACTTGCGTTGGTTCATTTCTAGCGAGAAAAGGTTGCGCAGGGCAAATACACAAGCGCAGTTTGTCTCGACACAGACCGATGAGGACGGGGTGGATGGTCCGCCTCCTGTAGGCGTAGATCCAGTCTTGGCCTTGCCTCCTTTCATGACATCGTTGGTGACACTCACGATACCCGCAGCAGCATCGTTCGTCATAACTTGGACAGCGACGGAAGACGCGCTGAGGTTCGCAAGGGTCTTGGCCGCATACTTTCGCACGTCTCTGCTTTCCGACTTGAGTTCCGCCACCAGAATCCCTAACAGGTTGCTCTCGTCGTGCACGAGGATTTCGGCGACGCGTGTGTCTGCAGCACACGACAAGTTGTACAGCACATTGGCCACGTACAACTTCATCTCGGGATCTCGCACTTTCGCCAGGTTCTTGAGGACACTCAGCGCACCCTCCTGAAGCATTTGCAGCTCGACGTTCTTTGCAGTAGTCGCAGCTCCCCCCAGAACCCTGTCGTCTTCATTGTCCACGGCTTCGTTGGCAGCTGTATTGCTGCCGAGAGCACAGGCTGCGCTAGAAAGGTTACTGAAAATGCCGACCATCAGCCGCTTCATGGTCTTGCTCAGGTCGGCTTGGTACATTTTGGCTAGGATTCGTACGAGCTCCATCTCCAGCAGCTGCACCGTCTTTTTGGGGTCGAGAGAGATGTTGTACAGAGCACGCAGCGCCAAGTCACGGATGGAATCGCTTTCAAGTCGAGCGAGCTTGAGCAGCGCATACAACACTCCATCCCTCATGAGCTGGTCGCGCGTGTCTTCATGTGTAAGCAGATTGAACAGCGCCTTGGCGCAGATCCCCTTCGTCTGTGGGCTGTTGACGCGCAAGAGCGTGATGACAATGAAGTCGTCGACCGTCGCATCACGCCACACGCGCGGCAGCGGTTTGCCTTTTGCAGGAGTTGGTCTCTCGGCTGCCAGGTTACACAGCGCGATTGCTGCACACACCTGAGCCTCGTGGATACCTGTACGCATGACCATGTTGAGAGCGGGTGGGATGTCCGCGTGCTCAGCCAAAAGCCTCGGGCCTTGCGGCACTGCCAGCGCCACCTTAGCAATGGTGAGTGCAGTCCGTCGCGCAGTTCGTTGCTGCAGAGCTACCGTCGACTTCGACAGTCGGGAGTTCTTGGACGCTGATTGAGTCGCCAGAAGCAGCAAACACGCGAAGAAGGCGGGGGCGTCAACAGCGCCAGATGCAGAACCTGTCGAAGCAGAGCTTCCTCCGCACAGCTCATGCAGCTTGAAGACGAGTTGAGACGCAGCGTACTGAGCCTTGATAATACTTCGGTCAGTGAGCGCATCGCGCGGTCGCTGATCGGCAGCAGAGACTATCAAGAAGTGTTGGATAGCTTCAAGGACGCCATCGTCAAGAAGTGAGGGGCGTCTGGCTTGGTGAGATGCGAGGTGGGAAAGCGTTGCTAAGCAGTTCAACCACAGCGCGTATATCGTGGCCGGAGCTTCAGCCGAGCTTGATTTCTGAAGCACACGCACAAGAAGACCGACGGCTCCCTCGTAGTAAAGCAGTTCGTGATTCTCTGCTCGAGATGATAAGTGATGCAAGAAGCTGATGCAAACCCCACAGAGTTCAGCGTTGCCCAGGTTTCTCGACGCGAACGCTAGCATCGTCGGGATGGCACCAACTTGCTCGCTCGTTTCCTTCCCATCGAAGCGCTTCTGAGTAGCTTCCGCTAGCCGCGTTTTCATTCCCGGATCCTTAGCTAGACCCAGCATCGCGTACACACAGGCTTTCTGGATTTCCTTGCTGCTGTTGCTAGCGTCAGATGCCGTTGAGTCTTCATTACGAATGAGGTCCAGGAATGCAGGAACGACACCCGCGTCAACCAATGCCTGGAAATTAGCGGGATGGAGTAGCAAGTTACTCAACGCCGTCACACAGTCCAGCTTAAGTAGCAAAGCAGTAACCCGTTTGTCTTCCTGGTTTTCTGTACTGCCTTCATTCCGGCACTGCGCTTGAGTACTGCCAGAGGCGGCCACATCTGGAGCATGCAACAAGCCGAGAAAAATGGGAACGGCTCCGTCTTGAACGAGAGTGGGGCGACAGCGGTCGTCCATAGCCAGGTTTGCAAGTGCCACAACAACAAACTTCTCGGTCTCAGGGTCAATACTCGAGCCTTGAAAGTCCAACGCACTTGGCATTCGAAGACCATCCTCCTTCGAAGAAGGGTGATCATCTTCATCGCTGTAATTATCGTCCTGGTCATCGTATCCTTCACGCCGAAGAATGTTCAAAAGCTTGGGAATAAAACCAGCATTTCGTATGCGAACTTGAAGCCGCGGGTTGCAGCAGAGCATCGCGATGGCGTTCACACAGTTCTTGCGGATAGTGCAAAGAAGAGAGATCACAGCCGCCTCCCCTTCGGCGCTGCCTCCGTCAGCTCGAGTGGAACCCTGCCTCCGCCAAAGCTCTGAGCCAACGTCAGCAAGGACGTCTGACAAAATATTGAGCGCACTGTTCTTCGTCAGAGCGTCCTGGTTGGTCTTGACGGCGGCCAAGTTGCACAGAGTGCACGTTATCGTTTCCAATAGCGTGAGCTGCAGCGGCTTCATCGCTACTGTCGCCAACACTTCGAGAGCGGCTAGTGCTCCTTCATCCACAACCACTCCGCGAGTGGTAGGGAGAATTGAGAGGTTCAGCAGCGCTTGAGCACAGATCTTTCGCGTCGCAGTATCTCCGTGCCTGGCCAACACAACTATCGTGCTCAACAAAGCATCGCACGTTACGGCACGAGGTACGGCGGACAAGTTGACGAGCGCCAGTACGCAGAGCAGCTTCACGTCATTCGGCGCAGCGAGAGGCGAGGACACGGTCGAAGTCACGGTCGACATGATCTGTGAAAGCGCAGTCACGACACCTTCATGCACCATGGCGAAGTGGTGCGTCTCGTCAATGGTGAACCGTAACAGAGCACGAGCACACAACGCTTTGACCGTCGGATGCGGAGTATGGACGAGATCCAGCAGTGCTGCGATCACACTTTCGTCCATCATTTTCGCGTACAGATCTCTCGTGGCTTGCGGCGGTGCCAATGCTAGCAGAGATGGCGACGAAGACTGAGTGTGCGTCTTTTTCACCGGCGTAGGCAGCGGTGAGAGCGGGACGGGAACATAGTGAGTAAGGTTCAGGATCGCTGCGGCAGCATACAGCCGGATAGCTGGATCATCCTGTTTCAGCACGCTCGACAGAGTGGTCAGTGCACCTTCGCGTAGTAGTTGGGCTTCGTATCCCTTGTGGCACGAAATGCTGTAGAGTCCCTCGACAGACTTGAGCTTCATGTCCTTGGTCAAAAGCGTAGGATTCACTGCACCAGTGAGAATGGGCGACAGCGTCACTGACGGCATCTGGTTGGCCTCTCGCTCGGCCTCCTTTTCGTTGGCTGTCGCTATGCCTGCACCCTTGTGCTTGCTACTAGCATCAGGAGACCCAAGAAGGAGACGATTGAGTGGCGTTGGCGCGGACGCCGACGTCGTCAGGAGATCTTGGCACGGGTTGTGACTTTCCGATTGAAAGCGAGACTTGTCGATGCGAGACAAGTAGATCAGCCCCTCGTCGTAGTCACCACGCTGGTAGAACAAATCCCCACCGAAGTTTTTCTTCTTGGCAACAGCCACCGCTTGCTCTCGGTCGGTATCGCCATCCGGCCCTCCTTCTCCACTTGCAACGTTCGCGTTGCCACCCCCAAAGAACGTGGTAAAGTCTCGAAGCTTGCCTGGACTTGCATCTTCCGCTCCACTCAGCGTCTTGCTACGATACTTGTCCTGCGCCTCCTGTCGCCGTTTCTTGTTGGCCGCCTCACTCTTGATGTGCTGGAGCAGAGCTCGAACGAGGTCATCTTTGTCGGGATGATCGCGCCAGAATCCGCGCTGCCGATGCAGTTTCCAGTGCTTGACGAGCTCCTTGAGCTCCTCCAGGCGAATGGGCGAGTTGTGCGGGTCTCGGTTGCGCGGGAAGAGGTTGTACTTGATGAGGTAGACCCTCAGCCCGTCGATCTCCTGGTCGCGACGCAGCGCTGCCAGCCGCTGCTCCATGTTCACGGCACATTTCGGCGGGTTGATGGTCATGACGCAGTTCCGCGGAGCAGGCGGCACAGCTCAAAGTGCCATGTCCTTCCCCACGAGGATGAAGCCTATTTCCGCCGACAAGCAGCAGGCCGTTGCAACTTGGGACGACAAAAATGGCGCCATATTCGCTCAGCTCGGCTCTGTTTGCTGGGCGGACGAGGTTCAGGCCTCGCTCAGCTTTCGATTGATGTGTCAGTTCCGACGTTCATACAAGAGGTTTGGCCATTATCATGCTGCCTTGCATTTTAAGGCTAATTACACTTGGGAGACGGCAGCCACTCAAGATTGTTGGTGTTTCTTCTTGCGAGGCTTGGGCGACGGCGTCAAATCCACGACGTAAAAGAGCTTCTCGGACATGTGATATGACCGCTTGTCGCCGTCGTCGTACGCCACGAAATGCTCGTACGTGTCCTCGTTAAACTCCTGGACAGAGCCCTCATACCACTTGTCTTTGGCCCATTTCACGCGCACACGCTTGCCGACAAGTCGCTGCGGATTGTCGTCGCTGTCGTAGAACGTCTCGACGGCGGCTTTGGGGTCTAAAATGCTGCGGATACGCGGCAGCAACTTTGCAATGGACCGGTCGATCGCCTTAACAAGCCCCGAGCTCGTCACGCTGACGTTTACCCAGGACGATGTACTGTTGGGCTTCACCAGAACGGTCTTGCGTTGCTGCAGATACCCCTCAGCACCGCGGTGAGCCACCAACCACTTCTCCATCCACACACAGCTCTGGTGGTTGTCTCGCAGCCATTGCGTCACACCGCTGTGGCGTTTGGCGAGTCTCGCGAGCATGTCGAGTGACGTCTCCGTTGCCTTATAGTACCGCTGCTGCGACGCCATCACTGCTACCAACTTGGTGAGGCCATCCGTGAGACGCTCAACAGCCAGCGAGTCTCGGATCTTAAAGAGCGAGTTCAGCGTACGGAAGTACGGCTTGACATCGTGGTGATCCTCCACTTCAATGCCATGCACGATCGTGTCCAAGAACGCTGCTGTAACCCGTCGACTCTCCCAACACAGATGACTCACGATCTGCTCCAACGGCTTCGTTTCCTTGGTGTAGTGATTCGCGCGCTGCGTGAGCAGGGTGATGAAGCGCTCGTTGAGCAACACGTCGTGGTCTGCCGGTGTGAGATCCACGTGCTCTTGCGCCATATTAGACGGGAGAACCAGCGGGTGCTCGGCATCCGACTTGACGTCCATCGCAGGAGGCAAGCTGCAGCGAATGAGCACGGACAGCAGCTTCAGTATCGTAACGCTGAGATCGATGCGCTTGAGAATTTGTCTCGGCTTGTGCTTCTTCAGCTGCAGTTGAAGCAATGGCTGTGTGCTTCCGAGACCCGTCAGTAAGGCTACGATCGCGCCAACAACGCTGTTCACCACGAGGAAAGACCCTTCATTGCGGCCCGTTTGCACAAAGTCGTACATCGTGAGGAAGTATTGACGATGGTGCTGGACAGGGACCGACAGCAATGCTGGCATCAGCTGAATCAGGAAGAACATGAACTCGAAAGACGCAGGTAGTTGCTTCTTTCCATCGACGGAAGGAGCTTGCGCTTCCTCGTCCGCTTCCTCCTCAAATTCCGTATTCGATGTAGTCACGATCGCCTCTGAAAGCACGTTTGCCATCAGCTCGCGGACTTCTCGGTGCTCGTTGAACACAAGCAGTTCTAGAAGTAGCGCCTCGTTCGACTCCATAGTCGACAGGAACCAGCGACAGCCCCCGATGTCAGAGTGGTAAAGTGCTTGGAGGATGAGGCGCCACTCCAACACTTTGCTCACGTCGCCACCTTGCCACAATGTGCCAAACACAAACTTGGTTGCCACTTGCAAGGCCTCGAACTGCACTTCCACGGGCTCAAAGCGCGGCATCACAGCCATACTCTTGGCGTTTTCTAGCCCCACGAGACAAGACCGCAGTAGGTTGTACGTAAACTTTAAGCATCGCGTATCGTACAGATACCGTTTCCGCCAGAACAAGCGGTTCTCCATGGCGATCAGCCTGCGGATCGGCTCCGGAGCAATCACCAGAGCCATGCTGCGCAAATGTGCCAACCGGGCTGCCGCTCGTCTCTTCAATCTCGAGCAAAATGCCGCCACAAGAACAGCGCTAGCGAAGCCAACGCAAGGCGCATCTTCGTCGTTGACAACATGCAGCTCGGGGGATACTCGGGCGTAAAATAACATGAAGCTGCTGCGGTTCTTCATCTTGGCTGGGAGCGGAGAACCGTCCTCTAACGACCCAGCACTAGCTGAGCCATGACGGGCACGCGTTGCTTCTTCACCGCCAAAACACTCGTCTGGAATATGAGCTGGATCAAACGAAGTCACCAGCGTGTCGTTAAACTCGTACCACTGGTTCGTCTCTCGTGGCACTTGCTGGTCTCGCAAGAACGAGTAGTAGTGTCCAGAATGAGCTGTGCCAAGATGCACGACAGTTCCCACCAGCTCATACTGCGAATACTCTGGGGCCGTTGTCCTTCCATCGTCTGCGCTATCGGAGGACGAACTCAGACGGACATCCTGGCTGGCTGTTCCATCATCCGCTGACGAAACTGGCTGCTTTCTCTTCTCTTGTTGGCCTTCCTTGGTATACGGGTACATGTCCAACTCGGTAGGGAATTCGAAGCGATCATGGAGCTTGATCTGCTGCATCTTCTCGAAGTCGAACTCAAAGCGCTTGAGATGGATGATCAAGTAGGCAGGGAGCTTGGAAATGGAGATACGCTTATGTGTTTCCAGCGTCACCTTCTCTTCGTCTTCACCCTCGTTTCCGGTATCATCTTCATTCTTCGAGCCACTGCCTTTTTCCCACGTGTAGCTCACCTTTTCCCCTTCTACCCACCCGTCTAGAGACTCTTGCAGGTTTTTCCGGTCGCGGACAGGAACTGAAATGAAGTGGAATGGTTCGAACCGCTCGCTGTAGCGATCGCCCTCAGCGACAAGCTCATTACTGAACTCGCCGCCGAAAAACGTGTTCAGGATATTCTCGTCACTGCTGTAGTGATCGCCACTTCCAGCATTGATGCCATTCATTTCCGACTCGATCTGCTGGAAGAAAGAGGTAAGAAACTCACTAGCATCCTGTTGGACATTGACATCCACCGTCTCGCCGTCCCACGTCTTCATCGCACGGGTGAATGGACGCGGATTATAGTAGGGCTTGGCACTGCCTTCCAGATGAGCAAACAGCGATTGAAGCTCGTACGTTAGACTCTTCGCTCCATTCTTCTCGCTGCCACTTCCGATCGATTGGAGTCGCAAGACCTGTCGACGGAAACGCGGCATCATGAAGAAGCTCTGGATCGTCGAGTTCAGGTAGCAAGTACACCCCAGGTTCTTCAGCCCCACATACTTCCCTCGCTGAAGTAATTGGTCTCTTACTGACTTGGATCCTTTTCGTTTGGACGTCGAGACTGTGGAGGAGGCAACTATGGGCTCAGGGGGACGCTCCAGGGTGTGCTGATTCGCCATTTGCGTCAACAAGAAGCGCAGCCCATCCGTGTTGTCAATGGATAACTCCGTGAGGAGGTCAAAGGCAACCCTCCGGCACGAGTCACTGCGACACTTGGGTTGTCGTAGATAATACTGTGACGAAAAGGACGCCTGTAAATCGCCTTCACTCCCCCCACTTTGAGGCTCTCCACTCGTTTGCTTGTCTGGTGTGGCAAATAGACACTCGTGGAAAAGCTCGTTTATGATTCCTTCTTGCTCATGAAGGGCTGGCGCGACCACCTCACGCAGACTGCGTCCGTCACACGGCACGTCAAGAAGACCATCCGCTAATACCGCCGGGATCTTCTTAATGATGGCAAGCAATGTAGATAGCTGTCCTTCAAGAAGTACATCGGGAGCGGGGGGCAGCACAGGATTGCTCGTCGCAGGCCCAGCTGATGCCCACGGCCTCTTTCCCCCCATGCTACTTCTCCTAGCTGAAAGTGACATGGGGCCTGCCGGTAGACCCAGCGCATCACCTTTTATCTCAAAGGCCTTGATCCGTCGACACAGAATTCGGCAGGACGGGAGTATCGAGAACTTGGTCAAATCCTCTGCACTTGTGACGAGTAGTGTGAACACATTGTAGTATTCTTCATCACCTACTGGCCGAGAGTACTCGCCTAGAAGGCGCAAGAAATAGTTGCAGCACGCCACACGATCTTCCTGGAGTGTGTTTCTGGTGGTGGACAGGGCTGCGATCGCGTTGGCAGCTTCTAGCCGAACAGGTTTGAAGCGGCTTTCCACCAAACATCGCAGGACGATCTCACCATGGGAAGGATAGCTCTCCAGAAGGTCCAGCGCTCCTTGGGCGACCACCAGCGTGCATGTAGCGATACAAGAGAGCAGCCGAGTCATCAAGTAGGCATCACTCGGGATATCATCGATGTTGTCCGGGTCCTCGAACTGTGGACGGCCATACACTGTCAGCGCCAGCGGCTGTGCAGCAACCACTTGATCATCTCCACTTCCTAAACCTTGCAGCTTCAACGTCGTGCTCATTGAGCTGACCACAGTTGACGTAGTCGCCTCTTGGGATGCCTCATCAAGCCTTTGTAGGCTACTCAGTGTCTCCAGGAGCTGGTGAATTAGCGGTTGTGGGTTTCCTTCAACTGTGCTTCCATTCTCCTCCGTCAGTTTGGCCTCAACCAGCACGAAATGGCGAAGCAACTTGAGGAGCTTGGATAAACACATCACAGAGAGGGTTCCTTGGGCCAAGAGCTGACGCGGACTTAGTGATAAGACAAACTTCTCAAGCTGCGTCTTACCGCCAAGTTCGAGAAAAGAGGCACTCCAGGCATTCATTGTGCCAATTAAACCATCCACGCCGCCAGCTCTAGCATTAGCTGAACTCGTATGCGCTTGCGTGTCACTTTCCTCGTCCTCATCGTCGTCGTCGTCATGGCGCCCATCACCACAAAGCGCGAATTTTTCTACCAACTCGAGCTGGTACAATAGCTTTGGAGGGCACTTCGAATCTAGTAACGTGTCCCACTCGAACGAGCTTGGAGCTCTTCGGATGGACCCATCGATCGCTAGCACGCCATTCAATGTTCGCATCTGCTTCTCCATCTCTTCATCCGTTGTGAGCAACTTCAGCACCTTCCACGCTTCTTCCGCTACTCCATCGTTGTACGAGAGCAGCTTAAACAGAAGTGCTACCCACGTATCGTTTCCAGAAATCTCCGTCTTGATCGCGTGCCAATCACTTTCTGGACTGCTGTTGTTTCCAGTGCCGCCAATACCAGCAGCAGCCGCAGCGGCAACTCCAGCTGCTCCATGAAAGTCCAAAACGCTGCGATTGGTGTGACCACTGGTGTCACTCTCCACTTTTGACAACAAAATTGCCTCAACATAGCTAGCGTGCTTCGAAGCCTTGCGGGGAGGAGCTGGCGCTGTTTGCGCCAGCAACTGACGCCCTGAAGATGTACGTGAAGATGCTAGCGATGGGCTAAACACTCGCGCTTTCTCCAGCGTGAACTTTCCGTGCCCTTGTGCTGTCAGTTTAGTCTTCGCTGAATTAACAATGCGCACGCGGTCGGCTGGGTGTCCAGTATCCTTTGCAATTCGATCGCGCAGCTCCGCTACCAGCGACGTTCGCCTTAAGTGATAGCGAAACGGTGCTGCAACTCGACCTCCTTGAGTTCGAACATACACCGTCAGTTCTTCAGGGCCATCAAAGGTCCCACCAGCGCCGTCTTGAGCCTGGACCACCGACTGGTGTAGAAAAGTGTTCAGCAGCACTAACAAACGCAGAACTTCTCGCATCTTTGACGCGTCGATCTTGGTTTTTACCATCTCCTTGAGCTTCCAGAGACATTTTTCAACAAAGTCTGCCCACACCTCGCGCCGCACGAGTTTCGAACCAACATGAAGCTGCAGATAGATCAGGTAATTGGTCGCTTGCTGACTCACGACATCACTCTCTGCGCGCAAAGCCACATCATACAGTGTCTCAAGACCTTGCAGATCCAGGGCTTCTACAACGAAAAGATCTGGTTCCTCCTTGATATCCAACACGTTTCGTGAAGAAGAATTCCCAACCACACCAGTTGACGAGATGCGTCTCGTGCTGGTGTTGACAAAGCGAAACAGCCGCTCCAGCGCCCAGAACGATTCCTTACTCATAGTCTGCATATCCAATCGAATCTGCGTAGCGCTTCCGTTTCGCGTACCAGAGGACTGCGGCTTTATCAAGGACTGGAAAACCTCACCCACCACAGCTTCCGAAAACCCTGTGTGCCCGGAGTATGCTCGATGGACAAAGTTGTTGGGATCGGGGATAACTGTCGTGAACCACGCAAAAAACACCTCACGTTCTTCCATGGTGCTGTCGGGGCCGTTGAAACAACCCCAGAGTTGACGCACTGCGTCAAATGGCAGCTTTAGGTCCGACTTCGTCACGATGTACCCCAGAAAGGTTAATCGCTTCTTGATAGCAGCAAGGTGCACAGTTTCTCTCCTGTTTGTTGATTCCGACTGAGCAACGTAATTTTGGATGGCTTCGACGACGACTGACACAATGTTGTGCGTAGTGTTTAATGCTTTCAGTAGCTCGCTGGACGTAGTAGGAGGGGAGTTCGCTCTTGTCAGCGATAATGTAGAAGCAGCCAGCGAGGAAGAACTCCCCCCATAACCATCAACAATACGTTGAATAAGGCTCATGGACGTCTCCACTAGCGTTCCAGACTTGATGTTCTCCGCACACTTGCGAAGATAGTCGTTCAGTAGCTGCTGCTGCTCTTTTCCCGACGTAGACGATGATGAGCCGGCAGAAATCCACAGCTTTTGCACGTGGTTCAACGCATCTGCTAGTGCTGCCTCCACTTCAGCTCGCATCGGTCCACGCAGTCCTGAAGTTTCGCTTGGGGTTTCAGTTTGAAGGATTGCATTCCAGTACAGAGTACAGCACAAGCTCACGACCTTGTTTAGTACCTCGAGGTCTTTTTGGGCGCTTGCGCTGAGCTTGTTTCTTGATCCAGACGCGGCACTAACTAGCGACGTGAGTGACATCTTAAACCCACCCGTCTCAGCGTCAACCACGAGCTTTGACGCGATCATGATGACACGCTTTATGAAATTTACGACAAGCTCATCATAGTCGCCCAAAGGAACTTGAGTCAGCAGCATCACGATGACATCCATCAAATCAGCCGACAGCACTCCACAAAGCGATATCAAAATATCAAAAACTGCCTTCCTGCCTGAGCGGAGTTGGCTGAGCGCAGTTTTCCACATTAGCACAATGTGCTGCTCCGTTAAGAGACCATGCGCGGCTACGAATCCAAATATCTTCTTGGAGCGCTTGAGGATTTCCAAGTGCGTTCCTTCTTGAAGTGAGTACTTCGCGCAGCTCACACGGTCCCCCAGGATCACCTCGAGGATATCTGAAGCTGTTAACCACTCGACAATGTACTTGGTGCGCAGCCATTTCGTCACAGGTTGATCACCCGACTTCGAGGCACTCAAGGATGCGGTAGCGCTCGGGGTACTCGCGCTTAAGGACGTTGTAGTACTCATCGATGAGGAGGAGCTACGCCGCAAACTCAAGCTTGCCTTCCTCTGAAGGGTGTCTTTCCGCTGGGCCATCGAAATCAAGTCATTGATGCGCGAAATACCCAGCAGGCGCTGCGATAAATACGGGCAGCAAATAAACTTTTTCGAGAGATCCAAATGGAAAATCTCAATCGCCTCAGCAAATTCCACATCGCACGAGGACGCTGAACCATCAGTTGCCGTCGACTCGTCAATATCCGACTCCGTGCTACGACCTCCAAGTAACAGCCCGTCGCGGCAAAGTAAATCCAGCACACCCACGATATGATCGATAAGTCCGTCGTCGTCCTTCAGCTCTTCTCCACTCATACGCCGCAGCCGCGAGAACGTGGCATTCAAAAACTCCCGGAAGAAATCCTCGGTTTGCACTTCCGTTGTGGAACGGCGCCGCGTAGTTGAGGACGAGTTGCGACGACGTTTCTGCTGTGTGAGGCACGGCTTCGCTTCGTTGAGAATCGTGCAATACAGAAGCACTTCTCCCAACGCAATGTCGGCGTCTGCAAGGCGCTGAAGAATCAGACGAAAACCTCCCGCTTGCACGAACAGGTCAACGTTGTCAATGAAGTAGAAGGATCGACACGGGTGGCGCGTTGGGATGGCTGCCAGTGCGTCTGGGCTCACCAGGTAGGATGTATACACCAGACGCTGATACTTTGCTGCCGTATAGCTTCCAGGGTACTTGATATAGAAGAACATGCACGAGTTGTGGCCGTTCAAGATCATTCGCAGTAGCGACAGCATGTTGACCATCACACTGTCGGCGTCGTTGCCGAGCATGCACGCCACCACATTCTTCAGCACATGCTGATGGAACGCGTTCATCTCGTCCGCCAGATCACTCGACAGGAACGTACACAGCAGCGACTTCTCAATGAACGGGATGAGCAGCCTCGGCAAGTACGACTTCTGCTTCTCGCGGTCGTAGAAGTACTTGTCGAACTGGTCTCTCGCCTGCTGCAGGTCCTTCATGTTGGCGTTCCACATGCTGCCCTGCTTGCGCGGGAACGGGTAGGCAGGCGACATGTACACATTGGTGTGCGTGCCCAGCTTGGCCACGCGGTTGCGGCACGTAGCGCGCGACAGGAACTCATCGCGGCCTTTCCGCCACGTCGGAATGTGCACGCGGATCTCGGCGGCCGACAGATGCAGGATCTGCGCCACGCTCCACTTGTTAGACGACAAGTCCTTGACCTCGATCCAGTTGCCGGCCTTCTGGTTCACAATGGACCACTTGGAGCCTGTCAGGTCCTCGCTCCCGAGTCTCCGGAAGCACAAGTACGTGCGCAGCTCCTCTGTATCAGGCACAACACCAGTATTAGCATGAAAATGATACTTCTAGGGGCACTACTACTGTTGTAACAGCACTTACGGTCTCCTTCCTGGCTCAGCAGCGGCTCCTCGAGGCTCTCGAAGCCCTCAGGGACGTCCTTGAGGTCCCGCACCACGCGAATCTCCTTGAGCGGCATAAGCTGCGTGTCTTTAGCCGAGGGAGACATCGGCGGGCGGAAGGAAGCAGCCTGGAACCACAAGAAGCGGCCGTTCACGCGGTCCACGGACTTGTCCAGTCTGGTCCAGTTCTCTCCATCGTCGGGTGGCGTCTCATCTCCGAGTTTCAGCTGCGTGATGGCCAGCGCGGGCTCGGACTTCGCTTGGGGCGACTCGAGGCGGTACCAGAGGTACGTGTGGGGCGCCACCTCGGCGGCCGCGCCCTCGGCAGTCGTCACGCGGTGGAAGCCTCCGCCCCCGGCCAGCGCGTTGCCGTACGTCACCTCCAGCGCGCCCACGAACTCGAAGTGCATAGCGACCGTCTCTCTTCCTCCGGCCCTGCGAGGGAAGGAAGTTCAATCAGGATCCCCAAACAAAAGGAGTTTTTTTTTATAAAAAAAAAGACCCGAATTATATTCTGCTCTTGGCTCTTGGGCTCTAACGGAGGAAAAGATAGGCAGCCGTGTGCTTCAACGTCAGTTGCAGGATGAGAACAATGGATGCTGAGCTCCAAGCCGATCGAGGCGTCTCCTGAGCGAGAGGAAGGCAAATGGCTGTCGTCGTCAATTTATACTGATCTTCCTAGTCTTGAACACGAGCGACCGGAGTCTTGTCTATCTACCGACATCTTCGCATAGATCTGAACACTTTGCCTGAGCTGTGCAAGACAAATGAAGAGAACACAGAAGATACCTCCTGACACTAAAAGTCAGAAGCGTTCAGACTTTTCCAACTATCAGGCTAAATTTCATTGGCTAAAACCCTGTCACTGACAGCCAATGAATTTGAGTCCACTGGCAAGCCAGAAGGCATACTCAAATATGGGACCCCAGCGCATCCCGCTCCACCACACCAACCGCTTCCGCCTTCGAGTTGCCGAGGCATTCGTTGGGCGCCCACACTGGGAGTCTGTGCGGGTCTTCGCACGCAACCGCGGCCTCTCACCGTCGACCGTAGTGTCCTGGGCCGGCAGAATTGACAAGCTGCGGGCGACAGACCGCCAGGGAAAGCCCACGCTTGGGGGTAGCGGCCGCAAGGCTGAAACCTTGGAGTATGAAGACCTGCTCGCAATGCGAGTAAAAGACCTACGCAGAGAGCGCTACATCGTCACCAGAGCCATGATAATCTTCATGGCTCAGGAGATCGCGCCCCAGTTCTTCGAGACGAAGACTGTCAATGCAGCGCTTTGCTGGTGCGCGCGGTACGTATGCAATTGGCCTGCTGTTTCCAACACCGACCTAACTACTACTCTATGCTTTTTTTAGGTTTATGGCTAGGAATCGGCTAACACTCCGCCGAGTGACCACCCGTGGCCGTGAAAGTCGGGAGGACATGTTCGTTCGTAAAGCCGAGTTCTGTGACGAAGTTCGGCGGGTTATCGCTGATAGTGTGGTGCCGCTAAACGCAGGTATAGACCCTCGCAGTAAGGTCTTCAACATGGACCAAACGGGTATTTTTGCTTCAGCAACAGCCTACACCACTGTGGAGCAAGTTGGTGTTCGTGTGGTACCGGCCTTGACAGCTGGGTCAGACAGCCAGCGTATCACCATGGCGCTATTGGTGCGTGCTGACGGCCTAGTGTTGCCGCCACACTTCGTCTTCAAGGGTCAGCCTGGTGGGGAGGTCGAGCGTGAGGTGAGGTCGTTCGCACCACCTCACGTGGCAACCTGCTCCGTGCAGGAAAATGCATGGTTCGATGAAAGGGTGATGCTAGAGTGGATTGAGGAGTCATTCCGACCTAACGTAACTAGCTACTCTGTTCTGTTGCTTGACGCCTTGAAGACGCACAAGATGGACAGCGTGCTGGATGAGCTGGGGGCTATGGGGACCAGCGTGCACTTCGTTCCACCGGGCTGCACCGGGATAGCGCAGCCGCTCGACGTGGGAGTGATGTCCCCGCTGAAGACACACCTGCGTCAGACATGTGCCCAAGCCGCTGTGTTGAACGCTATGCCTACAAATTCGGCGGAGCGGCGCCGCTACATGTTCGATCACGCAATGCACGCGCTGAGAAAGATTTCTGCGGACACCGTGCGTCATTCGTTTGACAAAGCGGGTCCCTTCTTCGGCTGTGTGACGTCCACGGACGTACAAAGCATGCTGGACGAAGCGAGCCTCCTGAGTGTCGTTGACACGCAGGACGACGACACCTCACGCGTTCATGACGTTCTCAGCGGCGGCGTTAACGAGTCCCCGAGCCAAGAGATCAGTGTGTAAATTTGATTGGTCAAATATATGCCGATTTTATCCTAGTCAAATTCTGTAGAGAAAATCCTTCTCAAATCACGAATTTTAGTAAGTGTTCAGATCTTTTTGCTGTTCAGATCTTTGCGAAGATGTCGGTAAGCCCTACAACTAGTCCCAGAGCGGCAGGATCGAGTGTGCGCCGCAGAACCAGCGGTCGCACTTGTAGAACGACTCACGGTCGAACCGAGTCTGGCACTCGTTCTCGTCGGGCAGTGCCTTCGACGGACATGGGCTCATGAGGCGCAGCGCCGGTGGGTTCTGGTACACGGCCTCGCCCTCCGTCATGAACAGGTCCAGCGCCTGGACGCGGTTAGTCACCAGGTGCATCTCGCGCATGAGTTCCATGCCGGCGCGGCGGATCCGGTCGATCTCCGGCCAGTTGCTGGGCTCGTTGATCCACCAGACGATCGCCTCCGGGTCCTGTCGATCGAAGGCCACGTAGTGCTCGCCCTCGTTCATCCCCAGCGCGGCAAGCAGCGGTGCCATGTCGCGGTTCACAGCCAGCAGCGCCCCCGTGGACGGGATCTCGAAGATCTTGGCGATGACGTACTGGAAGATCAGCGTCGTGGTGATACCCGCGCGGTAGGCGCGCAGGTATGATGCGTAGATGGTCGACTGGTTGTCGGCCACGTAGTAGCCGGAGTGCTGGTACACGTCCATGATGTCGCGGTGGTCCTGCTGGTAGATGCCCAGCCAGTGCCGCAGCGGGTACCAGTTGGAGCCGAGTTTGCCGGATAGCAAGATCTTGTTGATCGGGTATTCGTTGAACGACGCATTCACAAAGTCTGGGCCTGATGAGTGCGGCAGCCACACTGTTATGGGGAGGTCCCGCTCGTTCACCGAGGTCGTGATCTTGGCGAAGTAGTCGTCCATGAAGTACGAGTAGGTGCCCACCATCACGTCCACCTTGGTCAGGATCTCGTCGCGCAGCACGATGGGGTTGAACTGGTCATAGTAGTGCAGGTCGTCGTTCCACACGGCGATGATGGTGCCCAGCGCGCGCAGTTCATGGAAATAGGCGCTGTGCTCCTGCAGCAGCGCCATTGGGTAATAGAATGAGTTCAAGCAGAAGAGCATGACGCTGGGCGCGCGCTTGCGGTCCATGTCGTAGATGGTCTGCATGGGGTTCTTGGTCGTGTCCAGGTCTTCCCATCCGTGGTCGGTCTTGAGCTCCTGGAAGAGCGACAGGAATGAGCGCAGTACGTAGCCCTTCCAGTGAGACGTGCAGCCCACCAGCAGCTTGCGTCCGTTGGTGTGTTCTCTGCGTTCGGCGACCCAGGCCTTCAACTCTCTCGGGTTGAGCGCCGAGGCCGGGAAGAGCTTCCCATCCGGTCTGCCCGTCGTGTCCTTGAGCGACTGCATGTCCACATCCATCTCGTGGTAGAAACCCAGCTGTCCGTTGTTCCCGCGCGGCGGCATCAAGTAGCCGTTGAAGCGCATGCGGCCGGCCACTTCAAGTGCCAGCAGAGCCGATCCGCCGAGCACCATCAGCGCCAACGTTCCCAGCAGAACTGCGCACTGCCACGCAGAGCGTGCGCTGCCAGGCGTCCACAGCAATCGACGCGAGAGCGAGACGGCACGCAGTCGCTTGAGCCAGTCGTGTTTTCTCCGCTTGCCCAGCTTGTCGTTGTCGTCGTCCTCGTCGTGTCCGCGCAGCCGCGACGAAACAACTGGGAGCAGCATCTTGCTGCTGCCATTACTGCCGCCCGTCAATCGCACCTCCAGCGCGTCCTCCAGGTCGTCCACGTCGGACGTGCGGGAGCCGCCGCTGCCCACGCGCTCGCGCATCGCTACCTATTTGTCCGAGGAGCTCCCCGAAAATTGAAAATGCCGGTTTCGCTCGATCATGATTGGCCCAACACGAAACATCTTACACTTTGTATGCATTCATTATTGATGCCGCTGCAGACGCTCACGCGCGAGCTGGCGCGGCAGATCGCGGCCGACCATCCGACGTTGCAGAGCCTCAGCCTGGCCAGCAATGCGCTGAAGGACGTGCACCACCTGCAGCTGCTGCCGCGCTCGCTGACGCAGCTGGACCTGGGCGGCAACCGCCTGGCCGTGCTGCCGGATGAGCTGGGAACGTGGCTGCCGGAGCTGAAGCTGCTGAGACTGCGCGCCAACGCGCTCGAGAAGTTGCACGCGCTGGCTGGTTGTACGCGGCTGCAGACGCTGGACCTGGGTGACAACCACGTTATGAGGATGGACGAGCTGCGCTTTCTGCAGCCGCTGAAGCAGCTCCAACACCTGTCGCTGGATGGAAACCCTGTCGCCGACGCAGCCACGTACCGCCGTGAAGTGCTGGGGCTGCTGCCGCAGCTGCAGACGCTGGACAGCCAGGAGGTCACGGGAGCCGAGAGGCTCTACGCCAAGCTGCAGCTCAAGATGCAGGCTGGCGGTGCTGCGGTAAATCCGACGCCGTCGCCGTCACCGACGCGACTGCTAACACCGGAGAATATTCGGACTCATAGAGGAAGTGAGGAGGTGAGAATGCCGCCAGTAATGGCGACGGTGACGGTGGGTATGAATGGAATGAAGAGCGAGGAAGATGACCGAGAGGAAAAGACCAGGTGGGAGGAAGAGGGTTTAGGACGTGACAGGGTGGAGTTTCACGCGTCAAGTACAGTGGAGACGCAGCCGTCGCCGTTGGTGTTGTCATCGACGTGTACACCGTCGTCGGCAAGACCGTCGAAATTAGCATCGGAGGGATTAAACAGGAGGCTGAATGATTGGGATGACAGCAGTTTTCGACCAGAGCGCACGGATTCCAACCTGAAGCGAGAGGTTGCAGGGAAAGAACACCAAGCTGTTGGCAGACTGAACAGAGATAACACTCTCGATGCGGTGGATACAGGGGCAAAGGAAGCGTTGCTGAAGAGCCGAGTTCAGGCGCTGGAGTCTATACTGGCGGTGCATGATAAAACTATGCGGAATACGCTTGCTCGGTTTGGAAAGCAAAGTGGTAGCTCCCAGTTGAGCGTTGCTGTTAAGAACGAGGGTGGAGCTGTGCCGACGGTGGAAGCCGCGGCAGCTCTATACACCCGGCTTCTGTCAGCGTGGCGTGAAAAGTGCGTTGCATTAATGGTACAGGCACAATCGAGTGAGCTTGCCAACGAGGCACTCATTCACGAGTATCGTGAGCAAGAGGCCCGGATATACGAAGGCCTTGCTCATTGCGAAGAAGAAATGGAGATGTGGCGGCAGCGTGCTGCAGACTTCGAAGCCCAGCGCGATCTGGAGGTGGTAGCTACCCGCCAAGCGGAAGACCGCCGCGTGCAGGCCACAGCGAAGGCCGTGCAAGCCGTGCGAGGCTTGGCTCTAGAGCGTGAGAAGCTCCAGCGCTTGGCGGAGACGGTGGTCCGGTTCACAGGTGGTCTTGTCCGAGACAAAGTGGAGCAGTTGCACAGCGGATCCACGCGGCTGGAAGCACTGGAGCGACGGCTAATACTTGCCAAAGAGAGAATTGAACTAGCAGCTACTCTGGTGATGCATCGAGAGGCGCGTTTGCGTAACAGTGAGGCGGCACTGGAAGCTGAACGACGAGTATGGGCAAACCGGCTGGAACAGATGCGCAGCAGGTCACTGGAAAGTCGAAAGGAGGGAGACGAGAATGGCGGTGATACTTCCAATGAAATGACACTTCCAGTTCCTGGCGGGAAGATCCTGAGACCAGCAACAGAAACTGCGTTGCGTGCACTCTTCCACCGTCTCGACTCGTATGACACGGGACTGGTTCACTCTCAGGTTCTGCTTCAAGCTCTTCGACGAGGGGATCCAAGTGTGCTCAGTGCTGTCGGTGGCCCGAAAAAGCTATCCAAACTCGTGTCTCATGTCGAGGCTGCTATCCGCAAGTTGTCAGTCGCTGGACGCGCGATCACCACGCTCACATGGGGTGAATTCTTGCTGTTCTTCATCCCTGAAAGCTCTGTATCTTTAACCGAGTTGTTGCGGGATACCGACGCTTCTGGGGACGTGACCGAAATCATTCTTGAGAAAGTGAGCGGTGCTTGTTCACTCTGCACCGCAGTCAAAACTAATGGGATGCCGAGCTGGCCATTCAACTCGCCGTCTTCAGCTGGTGAGCCAACCGACCAGACACTAGGGGAGACAATGCGCGCCAAGAAGCGGAAAGAACGCAAAGTGCTCGAGACGTTGAGTCATGCAGAGCTTGTGCAGCAGAATGCCGTGCTGCTGGCAGATCGTGAGCGTCTTCGGCGACTTGTAGCTAGGGATGCCCACGATCTGCAAGATCGAGTGCGTGGCGTTCGTCGAGAGTGGGAGGCCAAGACTGGTGAGCTTGCTCACCAGAAAGATTTGCTTCAACGGACACTAGACGAGCAAACTAAGGCGCTCAATGATACCCGACAGCAGCGTGAAGCTTCTGAGGCAGCCCGCGACGAAGCCGTACTCGAGGTTCAGAGACTCCGCGAACAGCTTTCAGCACGGGAGCACGAATCTGAGCTGGAAAAGAAGAAGCTCGAGGCGGAAAGTGTGGAGCGACTTCAACACGAGCAGGAGGTTTGGCAGGCCGAGGTTCAGGACGTGCGCTTGGCTCATTCGTTGCTGCAGGCCGACCACAGCAAGCAACAAGTGCGCATTCGACAGCTCGAGCGGGACTTGGCACGACAAAAAGAGGCACTTCTCGCCCACGAGACGGAGCGTGTGGCCAGTCTCGAGGATAAAGTGCGTCGTCGCGACACGGAGCTGGCGCGGCTGCGTCGTGAGCGAAACGCGATTCTCACCTCCCTCCGCGAGCAAGAGCAAAAGCTGGCGTTGGCGTCTGCAGTGTCGGAGCCCACACCTACCGAGTCCATCGCTACCCAGACAGATGAAGCGCCACACTTGAAGCAAAAGACGGTGGCGTCCCAAACAACCCAAGCAAGCTCACCGTACGAAGGGTGCGAAGTTCACGGCGGTCGGATGAGCATCAACGAAATCTCAACGCCAAACTCGCTCGACGAAGAGCACAAGAACTCGAAGCCTGGCGCGACGGCAGCTGGTCTAACCCCTGAGGATGTAAATCTACGCTTGCAGAAGCTGCAGTCGCTCACCGAGAGTTTACTAGCGGACTAGGAAACGTTGCAGAAATATTGTTATGAACTGTGAAGATAAGCTGGCTGCTTGGACCTAGACGACGTAGTTCTTGCCTGCGACCATCTCGGTCTTGGGGTCCTTCTTTGGTCGTCGCAGCGACGACGGCGGCGCGAGCACGCTGGCCTTGCCCTGCTGGCTCTTGGCCCACGAGTAGAACATGACGCCGCTCACGACGATGAGCGTGGCGACGCCGCGCTTCGTGTCGAAGCACTGCGACTCCTGCTGGCTGCAGTACAGCATCGAGCTGATGACAAACACGCACACGGCGCGCAAGCTCTGCATGATGCCAGTGGTGACGGCGCCGCTGGAGCCCAGCATCACGAAGTACGTGAGTCCATGGGCCAGCTGGGACAGCGTGTACGCCACGAGCGCCAACACGATGTGGGTCGTGTTGCCGTTGGCCTCCGCGATGGGCTTCGTCACCAACGCGTCCCACTCCGACAACACGAAGATACTCTGGTAGATGGCGATGATCGCCACACACGCCGCACCGATCTTGAGGCAAAGCTCCTTCGGGTGCGGCCGCTCCGCCAGCTTGAGCGTGTACTCGCCCGTGACGTAGTTTCCGCCATAGAACGCGGCCCCCACCAGCGTGTGGAAGCAGCCCATGAGCACTACCGTGTTGTCGCGTCCACTGCCCGACTCGCCCAGCGCGCTGAACGCGAGACCGAACGTCACAAGCGCAATGCCGAACCACTCCTCCTTGGTCACGACCTTCTTGAGAATGAAGCGGGACATGAGTGCCGACCAGCAGATGACGGACGAGTACACGACCTGGTAGAGTCCACTGCCGGCCATGGACAGCCCCACGTTGGAGAAGATGCAGCCCGCGAAGTCCAACACCACCGACACAATGATGCAGAGCTGCACCGTGGACAGGGAGAAGGACACGGACGACGGCGTCACGCGGAAACCGAGCGCCGGCTTCTTCTCGTCGTCACTGCTGTCGTCCACGTCGCTCACCTCCTCTTTCTGGTTGTCCTCGTCTGCCACATTGGCGCGTCGAGTGAGCTCCATGTCCACAGTCTCCAGGTCAATTGAGCGCCGCTTGGTGGGTGTGAGCGTCGAGGGCGTGAGCTCCGGCTCCACGTCGTCCTCGGGGGCGCGCGGAGGCTGCAATTCGCGCTTCTTGGGGCTCTGCGGTTTCTTCTTTTGGCGTTTCTCTGTCTTCTCCTGTGTATGCTTCTTCTGCACGGCAGCAGCGGCGCCGACAGCGGGCAGGAGCCCCACGAGCATCATGCCCAGGTAGTTGCAGAGCGGCAGCAGCATGGCCTTCTGGTCGCCCGCGCCTTGGTAGAACACGAACTGCGCCACGCACGTGGAGAAAACACCCGTGAACAGGAACACGCCCTGCACCAGCATCTTGCGCAGCGCGGCGCCGCTCTCCGCGGCCATGGCGGGCGTCGTCTTCGCAGCAGCAGACACCTTGGGCAGCTCCATCGAAGTGAGACTGTGAGACTCACTGCACGTGTCCAAGTTTAGACCCACGTGCTGATTGGCACAAAAGGGAGAAGCTAAATCCTGCAATTGGACGAAAACAGGTGACGAGCAGACGACGCTATCCTTACGACCAGCTGAAGGGCAGCCTGAACTTTTGCCTTCCTCTCTGCCCTCACTTGCTTCACCTGCTTTGCTGCTCGATTCAAATGCTTTAGTCGGACGATCTTCACGCATTTCTATTCCGCTCGCATCGGCGCGAAAGCGACCAAGTGCGAGCTGAAGACGGGAACATTGCAGAAATTGCCAACCATAAACCAAAAGCACAAGTTGAAGCTGTTTTTATTTTCGGATCTATGGCAGGTCACTCGACTTCCGTTCCTGCAACTTCATCCAGACTGCGCTTTCTAAGCCGCGTAGCCGGCGTACGTGGGGTACACGGCGTAGTCCCATTCGACGCTGTTCTGCAGCAGGTCGTAGTCGAAGCCGTCGGCTCCGCCGCTGACGTACAGGAACTTGGTCACGGGCACCGTCGCGAAGTAGCTGAAGGTCGTGTCGCCCGGTACGAAGAGCACGTCGCCCTGGATCAGCTGCGCCGACTCGCCGTCCACCTCGACGGAGAGCTGGCCCTCCTCGAGCTGGAATGCCACCGGCTGCTTGGGCGTGATGGTGTTGACCGTCTCGTTGCTGGCCTTGGCCGACATCGTGAGCGTGCCCATCGTAAAGTTACCGCCGCTCTGCGGGCCCTTTTGCACGGGCGCCAGCAGCTTGTAGCCGTTCTCGTAGTTGAGGTACTTCTGCGCGAAGTTCTTGGCCACGAAGAACGGGGTGTTGCCGTCGTCCGCCAGCTCGTTGGTGCCGTTGTGCCAGTTGCCGCTTCCGGCGGTGCCGTTCACCGTGTCGCTGCGCGTCTCCCACGTCAGCTGGGCGTACACGTCGTACTCCTCGATCGCCGAGATCGTGGCGGCGTCCGACCCGGCCGACGAGTTGCTGTGCGAAGGAGAGAAGCTCGCGTACGTGCTCGAGTTGAAGTACGAGTTTCGGAGCGCCACGAACAGCTCCTCGAAGCCGCCAGGCTGGATGACGCCGGTCATCTGCGTGTCCGGGTCCAGCACCTGGAACGTGTGGTACGTGTTGTGCGGAACAGCGCCGTAGTCTCCCTGCGTGAGCACGCGCGTCTGCTGCTCAGAAGTGGCGTTGTAGGACTCGGCCCAGAGCTGGAAGCGACCACGGGTGCAGTAGAAGTTCTCGTAATGGGTCTTGTGGATGTGCGGAAGCACGCCCAAGCTCGTAGATTCCGGTGCGCTAGTCTGCAGCAGCGAGAATGCACCGCCGGACGACGGACCAGTGACGGAGAAGCGGTAAACCTGGTCGCCAATCACGACGGCCTCGCCGTGGTTCTTGGGCAGCACGTAGGCGCGCAGCTCGTCGGGAGCAGTGTCGACAACTAGCGAAGCCGAGCTCAGCGAGGCCACGCTGGCGGATAGGGCGAGGAGGATGGTGCAGATCTTCATCAGGGACGTGAGGACTTGAGCACTGGGGCTTCAAAGGGGAAATGACCGAGGAAACAACGATGGAAGGACGACACGAAGAGGGCTTTACCAGGCTTGTCTGCCTCAACAGCTAGCGAATTCGGCTTGACCACAGCCGGCTTGCAAAGCAGGACGAGTTAAAGGGTGGTCGTGCCGGCGATCCGCTTGCGAGTACTATGCTGTGGCGTCACGTCAGCCATGGATACCTAGTGTTTATGATCTATTTCACACAGCACGCTCTTCGCGTGGCGCTGGGGGGCTGTGAGCCCCTCGACAAGGAGAAAGTGCAGCCTGTCCAGACCTTGATGATGTTCACAAACCTTGCCTTTCAGGCCGTATTCGTTGAGGTGACTGCGTGCAAGGTTACACCAGTTCATTCGGGAGCCCTGGATGAGAACGGAGACTTTTGGAGGCCATTTGCTGCGTTGAATGCACTGGAGCTCGTCGAACTGAGCTCGATGATGGCGCCTCTGCTGATTTAACAAGGACTGTTAAACCAGCAAGGACCAGCTCAAACCAGGTTGCCTTTGTCAACAGTGCCAAGCGTCCGGCTCCTTTTTGAGCCGGACCAAGACCTACTGTTTATGCTGAATCCTCACTAGACTCAGTTTATATAGCGCTTATGCCTCTTAATACAGTACGTTTGATACCCGATTGTGCTTGAAGTTAACCAGCTGTTGCTCGAGCGCCGAAAGGCAAAATGCTGGGTCTCGACAACTCTAGCTGTAAAGCCTCGTGTTTGGAAAAGACTATTGTCACAACATGGGAAAAAGATGGGGAACCGATGTCATGGCCTTCAAATCCTGAAAGTTGGAGGTGTCGATTTTTAATATACCGCCCTGCCTCACCCCCAAAACTTCCCTGTAAGTTTTAACCCTATGGGGCCGAGCGAGATGTAACCACAGGCGCTGTCGAGTTGGTAGGAAGTTGGCGAGTGCGTGTAGTGAATTCTGAATCAAAACCAGCTTCCGTCGCAATTTCAAGGTGTTGGTGGTGGTAGGTAATAAGGCGAGGGATACGAAGAAGCGTGTTTTTAATGCAGCGAACTCTCCTCCGCAAACGTTTGCTTCTCGTGTCCGCTCAAAGCAAATTCTCGTCTTGACATCCTTACATGTAACGAATCTTTCAATTGCAAATTCGAACTGGGCAAAACCTTGCTTTGGCAGGATGACCGCGCTGGCAACAAGCTCACTATGGGTAAGCCTCGATATTTGGATGCTTGGAAAGCATGCAAGCATTCCTGGACTAGGCCGCATTTGTCCATCAAGCGTAACGTTTGATTGATAAAGGGAAGACTCGAAGTTCATTGATGTACGTAAGACATGATCGTCGAACTCGATGGGGCAGAGCTGTGGTCCATGCATCATTTCGCAGTACACTAACAGACAAGGCACAACCTTTGACCTGAATTGCTGTTAGTTATCATACGCCAGACAAAGGTACAACAGCAGCACACTTGCATCAATTTCAGTACCCACAGAAGTATCACCACCTCACTGGGTCCACGTTGTTCTCGTAAACTTATATCTGGCATTTATCCCCTGCAAACCACATGACCACATTCCTCCTTTATACCTCACTTGGGCACACCGCCACACACAGACTGACTCACCAGTCCGCGCTAAGTGCCCACCAGGATGGCCTTGCATAGCAACATGACGGATGTGGCTGCCCAGCCAGTGAAATTCCCCATCAGGAGCCCCATGGACGTGATGGTCACGTAGTCCGACACGGACACGACGTCTCTCTTGGGCTTGACCTGCGGGTTGGTCTGTGCCTTCACGCTGCCCTTGTTGCCGGGCTGGTAGCAGTAGTACATACCGGCGACGCCCATGAGACACACTTCCCAGCCGAACATGGCTCGTGTGCTGAAGGAGCCACTGTAGGTGCGAGTGCTGGAGCCAATGAAGCCCGTGGCGAAGGACAGCAGTACTGGTGCCAGCTGGGCGAAGGTCTCGCCCAACCGAGGCTTGAGTGATGGCCCGTAGTGGTCGTACAGCCGACGCTTCTCCGGGTCCGACAGCACTTCGTAGGCCTCGGTGATGGCCTGGAACTGCTCGGGCTCGGCGTTCGGGTTCTTGTCTGGGTGGTACTTCAGTGCCATGGAGCGGTAGGCCTTGACGATCACGGACGGACTGGCAATGCAAAAGACAAGAATACAGCATTGATCCACTTTAGTATGGGAGACTTTAGAATGGAATTACGCAGCCTGCAGACGTCGGTTGGACGCTACGAGACCGGAGATTATGAGAGCAGTACCTTGCGTCGGCATCTACGTCCAGCACCGAGTAGTAGCACGGCTCCTGCACCTCGTACATGGCCATCTTGGCGACGCCGGAGCGCTCCACTTTTTTAGCTGGTCAAGTCGCTTCTGAGAATTTAGTTGGTGGCAAAGACGTGTGAAAAAAAGTCAAAATATGGGATCGTAAAACTAATTTTGCGAATTCTGGTGCGAGGACAAGCAAATGCTGATAGATGATGTTGATATTTTACTACGAATGTAGTGCAGATGTACCGCTGGGTGTGCGGTGGGTTGGTATTGGCCTCGATAGGCCAAGCTGAAGCGGCTTCCGTTGGCTACTTCAGAATGGACTGAACTACCACATCCAAGAAATTGACGGATAGTGAGGGTGCCTGTACCTTCATGGCGTCGAATTGCTCGCGGCTCATCTGGAAGACGGTGCAGGGCTCTGCTGCTTTGGCTGTGGTCTGTCGACACTGCTGGCTGAAGAAGAAAACTTCGCCGAACATGGCGCCGGGAAGCACGGTCTGCAGCGGTGTAAGAGGCTGGTTGGGCGAAATGCTGCCGTCTTCGTTCACCAGCAGCGTGACGCTGCCCCGCGCGACGAAGTAGAAGTGGTCGGAGGGCTCAGCGACGTGGTAGAACTCGTGACCAGCAGGGATTTCAAGTTTCCGGAAGAAATGGTCGACGCCCTGCAGCAGTTTCGACTTGTCGGGCTCGCCCAAGTAGCGGTGCAGCAGCAAACTGATGGGCTCGTTGGAGTATCCGCGACGCTGGGTCTTCACGGTGTCATCTGGGCCCACCATCATCTGCTTCGCGCAGAAATCAAGAGCCGAGTCGGCCGTGGCGAAGAAGCTATCCTCACTTGCAGCCTTGTTCTTCAGTAGCAAGCCACGGACATCAGAGTTCACGTTCGCGAACACGACGCGAATCCCGTGGATTTTGCAGTAGTTCTGAACGATCGAGAAGGCACTCCTTGCAGCAGTGGCGTCCATCCCAGAGACACTCGTGAAGTCCATGACGACGTACTCGGTCGGCAAGACAGCGTCACTTGGAGCGGGCGTTCCATCGAGACATTCGACTTGTGCGTCCCAAATCGATCCATGGGTCGGCAGGAAGCTGGATTCGCGTTGCGTTCCCCTCTCCTCTTGGTTCTGCGAGCCCTTACGGACGTAGATCGCTTTCTGGGCGCCATCCAGGACCTGGACAGCGGAGCCGAAGAAAAGATAGCCGCAGAACTCGATGTGGGAGATAGCTGAGTTCTTGAGACTGAACACGGAGCTCTGGGAGATGTTCCGCACCCCCACAGACATGACACTCTCGCCAAAGTTTGGTACGGCCGCTGAAAACCGCGGCACGGCGCTCTCCCCGAAGTTTGGCACCGTAGTTGAAGGACGGCAGCGAGGCCTGATGACAGGCACTCGAACATAGCTCAACATGAAGTTGAGCGCAGCCACACCCACACCGGCCACTATTCCAAGCTCGAGCGAGAAGAAGTTGATGGCCAGGAAGGTCAGCCACACCACCGCCACCTCGCGCAGATACATCTTGCGGTAGGCGAGCACCAGCCATTCCAGCATGAGGTCCAAGCCCACGAAGATGAGTGTAGCGGCCAGGAAGAACCTCGGCACGTGACTCATGATCGACACTGGGATGGCGACGATGGCAAGTTCCGCCAGGATAACACACAGCCCCACGACACGCGAGTTGGTCTCGGAGCGGCACGTGAAGATGGTCTGCTCGAAGTTGTACGACCCCGTGTATCCTCCGAACAAGCCGCTGACGACGTTGGACCAGCCGACGGTCTTGAGCTCGTGGTTGATGTCGAGTTTGCTGCCCATGTCGATCTCAATGGCGACGACATCGAGACTGGAGGAGAAGGCCACGATCAAGACCATACCGAGCCACGTGATTACTTGTCTAGGGATCTGGCCCCAATGCACGAGTGAGGCGTCGTAGAGGCTGAGCACTTCCGTGATGGTAGCAGACTTCTCCGCCGCGTCGACCCAGCCGCTCTCACGCGCTTCATCGAGCGAGATGCTGCCAGCCACGAGCACCAGGAAGAAAATCATCGGCATGATCACGATGGCTGTGGACAAGGCGAACGGGTTCTTGAAGCTCTTTGAGATCGCCAGAAGAAACGCTCCTCCGACGAAGCCTGGCAGGCAGAGCAGGAGGTTGTGCGTGTCACCGAACGCATCCGCCAAGGACGAGACGTCATTGATCACCAGCCCTGTGCTGAGTGCGAAGCCCGCGAAGAGACAAAAGATGCCGGTGAAGGCAAGGTAGCCGCCGATCACGGGCATGGGTAGGTACGACGCGAGTCCAGCCAGCTTGAAGCGGCCCATGATGACAAGGCAGACACCCAACGAGGCCGTCGCGACACCGATAGTGACGATGGTGGTGGCCACCTTCGCTTCTGCTGTCACGTCTTCGTCGTCGTCGTCGTTGAGCGAGTTACAGATTGAAGTGGCCATAGCGCTGAGGAAAATGAGCCCGACGTTCTGCACTTGGCCGATGGCAAAAGGCAGCGAGCTCATGAACGTGAACATGAGCTGGTGCATCGCGCTGGAGAAGATGACGAGCTTGGAGAGCGCCGGCATGTAGTGGACGAACGTCGGGTGGCTGAAAATGATGGCGGTGTACCCGTAGATCATGGGAATAGCTCGGATGGAGTTGACGACGCCGTACAGCAACGAGTTAGAGAGCTTGGTCATTGGATGGGCCTTGTACGAGCTGTTGTAGCGTTTGCTGCTGGGATTCGATGGTCCGTTGCTAAGCAGAAATGCTCGGGAAGCCGGGGTGTTGGTGCTGGTCTTCCGACTCGGGTCATGTGTGATGGAAGCCATGCCTAGTGAACAGGCAGGACACGAAAGGAGTGCGAAGCACAGGTCGGAGCGCAAAGTGAGGAAGCTCGACAAGCTTTTCCGTCAAATCACCAAGAGCGCAGGATTGCAACATTGGAAGTGCCAAGACAGGTTATGTCACGACAATTTTGCTATGGGGGATAGGATACCAGTTTGTAATGAACGAGCAGATCCCAAGGCAAATGAAGGTTCGTTGGCTGACTCTCAGGAAGGCGGAGATCGGACGACGGACACCGGGTTGTGCAATGCTAGGAACTCGTCGTTGGTCAAGTGCACGCGCATCTTGGCGCTCGGGAACAAGGACCGGCGTGTTGAAGGCCCGCATCTCACGAGGAATTTTGAAGCAACAGCGCTGGATGGGATCACGAGTGAGCTGGCCGAGGCTTAGATTTCTGCTCCTCCATCAACTTCAAAGCTGTTTGCCTTTGCCATTCCCTACGACAAATACACCTTGACGTTCTTCAACGAGGTATTTGCCATCGCAAACTCAACTTCGCTTGCTGCCAACTCAAGAGCATCGCTTACCAGTAGCCAATGATGCTGTTTCGCGTGAAGTTGGAGGGTCAATTTGACAGATGTTGCTCAACACGAAAGACTGGATCGCTCGATGAACATGTTGGTCTCAACGTCGAGAAAAGCTGCAAAAAGTGTGTAGATGAGCTGCGCAGTCTCACCCTCCTTTGAAGAATGAGCAGATACCCCTCGAAGCCCAAGAGGCAGTAAAGTCACTAGAGACAAAGTCAGCAGCAAGGGCACCCCTTATATTATTCTGACAACCTGCGAGAGCTGACACGGTGAACACGGTGGATGAGCGTCAGACTAGCGCACGTCTCGGAGGCGCTTACATTGCGTCGGAGCTTGGCTCTGCATGCGGTCGAGCTGCTCGCGCGTCACCTCGAATACGGTGCACGGCTCCGTCGCAGCAGGTCGCCTTTGCCTGCCGAAAAATGACACCTCGCCGAAGAGCGAGCCTGGAATGACGGTCTTCAACTGCGTCGGAGGTTGGGTCGGCATTGCTCACGGAGATGGCAGCCCGACCACTGACGAGGGAGTAAAAGCTGTTTGGAGTCTGCGCAACGCGCTAAAACTGGTGACCGGCAGGGACGTCCAGCTTCCGGAAGAACCGGTCGACACCATGAAGCTACTCCGAGTCGTCCGGCTGATCCAGAAGGCGATGCAGCAGCGGATTACCCATCTCGGAATTGTGGCTTTCGTTCCGCACGTTGTGTGTCGGTAAATGGTGCTCGCAGAAGTCAACGGCTGACTGTGCAGTGGGGAAGAAGCTGGGCTCATCAGTCACGTCGTTCTTAAGCAGCAGCTTGCGGATAGCGGGGATCGTGTCAGCGAAGACGATCGTGATGCCGTGGTTGCGGATGAGGAAAGCGCCTCGCGCTGCGGTCACATCTATGCCGAAGACGCGGCTGAAGTCCATGACGACGTACCGAGTCGGCAAAGCATTTGAACTCGGAGCAGCACTGCCATCCAGGCACTCGACAACACCGCCGCGATGTCTCGGGAGGGAGCTTTGGGCACCAGCGGTAGTGTATGACTTGCGGACGTACACTGCTTGCTGCACGCTCTCGAGTATCTGCACCACCGAACCAAAGAAGAGATAGCCGTGAAACTCGATCTGTGCGATGATGCCGCGGCGTCTTGTCAATACCGTTTGCTGCACTTGAATCGTAGTGGCGAGCGAGCATCCAGGTTGAGGCCCTACGACAGCTACCTGTACGTAGCTCAGCAGAAAGTTGAGCATAGCGATGCCCACGCCGATCAGCATACCCACGTCCAGCGACACCAAATTGATGGCGAGGAACGACAGCCACACCACAGCCCATTCACGAACACACATCTTGCGGTAGGCGAGCAACAGCCACTCCAGCATGAGGTCAAACGCCACGAAGAAGAGCGTCGCGGCCAGGAAGAACCGCGGCACGTAGCTCATCACGGACACGGGCACTAACACGATGGCGATCTCCGCTACGATGACGCATACGCCCACGACGCGTGAATTGGTCTTGGAGCGGCAGGTGAAGATGGTCTGGCCGAAGATGTAGGAGCCCGTGTAGCCGCCCAGCAGGCCACTCACGACGTTGGACCAGCCGACGGTCTTGAGCTCGTGGTTGATGTGGAGTTTGCTGCCCATATCGATCTCAATGGCGACGACGTCGAGGCTGGAGGAGAAGGCCACGATGAAGACCATGCCGAGCCACGTGACGACCTGCTTGGGGATCTGGTTCCAGTGCACGAGGTCCAAGTCGAAGAGGTTGACGAGCTCGGCGATGGATGCGGTCTTCTCAATAGGATCGACCCAGCCGTCATTCCTCGCATCGTCTAGCGAGATGCTGCCGACGGCAAGTACGAGGAAGAAGAGGAGCGGCATGACCATGATGGCGGTCGACAGCGCGAACGGGTTCTTGAAGTTCTGCGAGACGAGCAGCAAAGTCGCCCCTCCGATGAACCCCGGCACGCACAGCAGGACGCTATGGGCGTCGTTAAACATGTTCAACATGGAGGAGAAGTCGTTGATGACAAGGCCCGTACTGAGCGCGAGCCCGGCGTAGAGACAGAAGACGCCGATGAAAGCGAGGTAGCCGCCGATCACTGGCATGGGAAGGTACGACGCGAGTGCCGCGAGCTTGAAATGCCCCATGAGCACGAGGCAAATGCCCAAGGAAGCCGTGGCGATGCCGATAGTGACGATGGTGGTGGCGACCTTGGCTTCGGGGGACACGGAGTCACCGAGAGAGTTGCAGATGGAAGTGGCCATGGCGCTGAGGAAAATAAGCCCGGCGTCTTGTACTTGTCCGATAGCGAAGGGCAGCGAGCTGAGCATCGTGAACATGAGCTGGTGGACGGCGCTGGAGAAGATGACGAGCTTGGAGAGCGCCGGCATGAAGGCTCCGAAGGTTGGGTGGCTGAAGATGATGACGGCGTAGCCGTATATGGTGGGAACAGCTCGGATGGAGTTGACGACGCCGTACAGCAACGAGTTGGTGATCCGTTGCAATTGCTGGTGGCTTCTTGGCGTGAAGTTATCGAAAATTGTTCGTGGCCTTGTGTTGGAGAGCAGCGGTTGGGAAGGACAAGTTGCATCACCGACCCATTCCATTGACGTTTTGGACGGCGCTGCCGGACTCACGACGCCGGTCTGGCTGATAGCGCCGTACATCTTGGGGTAGCCTCGCATCGCCGTCATGGTGTCGGTGCCGCCGCCGGCCAAGAAGTTATAAGTGGAGTGGTTGCTGGCACGGGTGGTTAAAATGGATGGAGCAAATCCGAGGTATCATCATGATCGAGGCGTTGAAGGCGAGTTGATGGTCGTCAGCGCCTTTGGAACTGCGCGCATAAACCGATCCTCCAACGGCGGGAAGAATGGTCCTCAAGGGTCTTGAAGCGGGTTGGAGCTAAAGCTGAGGTGTCCTCTGCTTTCTTCGCATACACGGTGTTGTTTTCTGGTATATTATTGCTTGCGGTTTGCAACTTGACGAGTTTGCTGTGGCCTGCGTTCATGCAGACTTGCAACCGGGTACGAATCCATACTCGATGCAGCCGATGCAACTGGGTCAACCCCGTTGAGAAAACCACATCCAACGCCGAGCACGTCAACCTAAGATGTAGGAGATTGAATAGACTCTAGACTGTAGACTCCTAGCAGACCGCTCACGACTTAGGAACTACCAACGGTCTTGAACTGATGTTGAGTCTGCTGCCTGTATCGATCTCGATGGCGAAGACGTTGAGGCTGGAGGAGAAGACCTGACGCTATCCATGCGCCTCCGAGGCGTCATTACACAGGCCATGGCGCTATCAATTGCTTCCCATATGAAGCACCAACTTGACGCTCACCTACCGCGTCCACAGTGGCAAGTTATTGGACTTGAGTTTGCACAACCAGGAGTACTTGCATAATTGTTTAACCCCGACGTGCTCTCCCTTGTTTGTTGTCTCTTCTCACCCAACGACAGGCTCCGATTCGATTGATTGAAACACGCTGTCAGCAGAAGAAAGCGTACGTGAAGCATAAGGAAACGCTAGCGGGACGTACCCAGTGTTCCCAAGGACCGGATCGCGATGCTTCCAGTCAGAAAGAAGCGATTGCACTTCATGCATCAACAACCTATACGAAGGCGATTTTGATAGCGTTCGCAAGTGTGGAGTGAACGAGCTAACCTGCACTTCAAATGCGACAAGTTGCTGGAGCTGATCCACTCAACCAGGAGTCCATGAAGAAAACCGTTATAGGCTTCCACGTTTCAAGAACGAGGTGCTCGGAGCGTCAAGGAGTCCAAACCTCTGCGCTCACAAGCTCAGCCTGCAACTTCACCGTGGTTGAAGCTGTAACCTTTAAGAAACAATATACATCTTCGCCATCAAACTTTACAGGTCTCCTCCTTCATTGGCCAAAATCCTTCACTACAAATTCCTTGTCCTAAGCTCCACACGAATGGCTCGCGACGACGACTGTGACCGGAAGCGACGACGGCCTCGCTCTCGCTCCCGTTCCCGCTCATCTCGTCGCCATCGCCATGCACGAACCTCTTCGTCCCCATCTCCTCGTTCTCGTCGCCAACTTCCATCCAATTCCGACGTTCGTAGCCCTCGAAAAACGAAATCTCCGACAGCCTCTTCGATCCCCTCTTTACCTGCTTCGGAGCACCGTGAGGAGCTCCTGGATGCATTGAAGCAGAACCAAGTGGTGATTTGCGTTGGAGAGACCGGATCCGGCAAAACCACGCAGATTCCGCAGTATTTGCACGCCTGTGGACGATATACTGGCGCCAAACGTGATGACGAAGAAATATCCCAGTGCATCGCCATTACCCAACCGAGGCGCGTTGCCACGGTGTCAGTCGCTCAGCGTGTAGCCGAGGAGATGAACACAAGTGTCGGAGGTGACGGTCTCGTGGGCTACGCCATCCGCTTCGAGTCTCGCTGCAGCGACCAGACGAGACTCAAGTTCCTGACGGACGGCGTTTTAGTGCGGGAGTGTCTGAACGACCCGCTGCTGAAGAAATACAGCGTCGTCATGCTGGACGAAGCGCACGAGCGCAGTATCCACACCGATCTGCTGTTTGGGCTGCTCAAGCAGGTGATGCAGCGCCGGCCGGAGTTCCGGGTGCTCGTCACGTCCGCCACGCTGGATGCGGACAGGTTTGCCGCGTTTTTCGGCCAGTCTGTGGTAACTGAGGGTAAATCCAAGACGAAGAAGAAGCTCAGAGTGAAGCCGTGTCCCGTGGTGAAGATCCCGGGCCGAGTGTTTCCCGTGGACATTTTCCATTCCAAGCAGCGGCAAATCATGGGCCACCGAGGCCCCATTTCCACCTATGTGCGCGCAGCAGTCGAGACGACCATGCAGGTGCACAACAGTGAGGAGCCGGGGCATATCCTGGTGTTCCTCACTGGCCAACGGGAGATTGAAGACGCGTGCGCTCAAATTCGAGCGCTTTATCGCGAGCAGCAAGAGCAGCGTAGAGAGGAGATGGAGCTGCTGGTGTTGCCGCTGTACGGCGCGCTTCAAGGCCGTCGGCAGCGCGAGATCTTCGATCCAGTGCCGATGGAGCGCGTTCGCAAGGTGATCGTAGCCACGAACATCGCCGAGACTTCGCTGACTATCGACGGCGTTCGGTACGTCGTGGACTGCGGCTTCGCCAAGCAGAAAGTGTACAACCCGGTGCAGCAGATGGAGTCGCTCGTGGTCGTTCCGATCTCCAAGGTGTCAGCCCAGCAGCGAGCCGGCCGTGCAGGGCGTACGAGCCCCGGAAAGTGCTACCGTCTCTACAACAAGAAATCGTACGAGGAAATGGCGCAGGAGACGGTGCCGGAGATCCAGCGCACGAACCTGGCGAACACCGTGTTGTACCTCAAGCTGCTGGGGATCCAGGATGTGCTGGGCTTTTCCTACTTGGATCCTCCCGACGAAGACTCGCTCTTGGACGCGCTCAAGCAGCTCTACGTGCTTGGTGCTCTGGACGCCGCCTCTGGCGATGCCACTCCGCTTGGTAAACTCATGGCAGCCTTCCCGCTGGAGCCAAAGCTTTCGCGTGCTCTGGTGGAGTCGTTGTTGCTCGATTGCAGCCGCGAAATGACTCAAGTGGTCGCTATGCTCTCCGTCGAGAACGTTTTCGTCGAGACTCCGCAGCGAAGCCGGAGACAGCGTGATGATGAAGAGAGTGACAGGGGCTCAGATTGGGAGAAGCGGATGCTGGCGTTGAAGCAAGAGGGCTTGTTGCATGACGATGGAGACCAGCTCACGTACCTGCTGATACTGCAGGCGTTTGAGTCAAAATCCCGTCGAGTTCAAGGCCACCGACGCGATCTCGAGCGCTGGTGTGAAGCGCGGCAGCTCCGGTTGCGAGCCTTGACGATGGCCGGGAACGTCGTGAAGCAGCTGCGTGATATCATCGACTCGCTGTCTCGACGCGATCTCGATGAGGTCAAGGAAGCCAAGCCAGACAGTGACAAGCGACGAGAAGCCTCGCTGGATGACCGACTCAGGCAAGCACTCTGCGCCGGCTTCTTCATGAACGCAGCTCGCCGGTGTACGATGGAGACGGTGTATCGCGTACTGCACCACGACGACGAGAAGGCAGCGCAGCTCGTGCAGTTTCACCCGCTCTCCGCGATGAGCTACTCGGCGCCTCCCGAGTTCTGCATCTTCCAGGAGCTCGTCGTTACTAGTAAGCCCTTCATGCGTGGAGCTCTTGCAGTCGAGCGTCGGTGGCTTGACGGGTACAGCAAAGGCAAATTGGACGTCTCGAAGGCGCAGCTGTACGCTCTCTGTGGACGAACGCCCCCTGTTGAGGACAGAGACCAAAAGCAAGAAGTGAAGCAGTCCAGTGTCGACACAGCTGACGCAAATTCAGCCACTGCAGTGGCGAAACCTGCGCCAGTGACTGCTGATGCCGTCGCTGCTGCTCGCGCGCGATTCCTGGCACGTAGAAAACACGGTTAGAACTCGTGGATGAAGACCGCCGACAAACTGATACCTGCCAGCAATCTTGGTGTAGTAGTCGTGGAAGTGCACAGGGTCGACTGGGTTTAAGGCCAGCGTCGTGGGCCATCGAGAAAGGTGCGATCAAGCCGCAGGACTGGACTCATATCGCACGGTTGTACGTTGGAAGTGGTGCCCAGACTTTGGCGTTCAGTGGGGAAGTTGGGCTCGCACCAACACGAGCAATCTAGCCAAGGCGATGGTGAAAGGGACAACAGCTAGTGCTGCTGCGATTGCGAATGTTGGGGCCTACAACCCGACAGCTATGCCGGCGAGCTCGGGTGCAGCACCGGAGGAGAACTTGGCCAACATTGTGGAGTTTCTTCGTGCTGAGCTACGTCGAAAGGACGAGCAACTACTTCGCAAGGATATAGAGCTGCGTGCTGCGCAGAACAACTTTGCCGAACTGGACGCGTGCAGCCGCGAAGTGGAGCAGGAATTGGAGAGCGAAATCGCTCGCTTGTCTCGCCTGAACAAGGAGCTCGGGAATGCGAAGAGAGGGCTGGAACGACGCTTGCAGCCCCGTCGTGTGACTTCCGTGGTGGTGCTGCCACCCCAGCACGAGAAGGAGGTGGTTCAACTGCACCGAAGGCTTCAGTGTCTGGAACAGGAGAATGATGACCTCCAGAATAGTGTGCGCAGGTTGGAAGCGACGGTGGAAGACGTGGAGCACAAACTCGAGCGAGTCCAAGAAGAAGTCGTTTTCGCTCAGCAGGAACGCGAGAGCTTCAAAGAGCAGGCCGAGGTGAAGAAGAACAAGACAAAGGCAAGCTGCCTTGTGTCGGCAGGGATGCCACACTCGACGGAGTGTGTTGAAGACCCCACCGACATTTTCAGGGACGCACTCGATGTGGATTTCTACGTGGATGAAACTGATGAAGAGAGCAATTCGAGTTACGACGAAGACAGCTTCGCGGGCTGATACTTTGAAGAACTGTGTTGTATAGCGCGACCACAACAAGTGAGTAAGAGAAGATCGCGTTGCACCACTTCGAGCGATAGACCGGTAGATTTAGCCTAAATGAGAGCTCGAATGTTACACCTCGTTGTTCGCATGATGCTCGATACCCAGACAACCCGGTTGCCTTTGAGAACATTGCCAGTATCCGGATAGCTTGTGCCAGAAAATACTACTTCGAAGTACTACGTAGGACCTCGAGTAGCAACTAATAGGCAGTGCCTATTAGGCACTGTACCAGCGCGATAGGTGAATTGAATCCAAAAAAGTACGCTCAAGGTGAACTTCTGCAAGAACAGAAAGGCTCGAACTCCGTGTAGGAGAAACCAACCTTGCCAAAGCAGTAGGAGGGCTGACGTTCGAGCGCACGTCGGTGTTTCGTTGTCCCAGTACAAATGCAGTTGTCCCAGCAAAAGGATGAAGTGGAGCAGCTACGCCAACTGCTTCGGCACCAGGCGCTGGAAAATGACGCTCTCAAAGCGTGTGTGAGCAGACTGGAAGCGACGGAAGGATACCTGGCCAGCCAACTCAAGAACGCGCAGCAAGAGATCGCTATCACGCGACAGACTGCAACACGGTCAGCTACTCAAGCCCGCGAGCTGGCAGCCGAGCTGCAGGAGTACGAGACCGTCGTGAATCGCCTGCTCAAAGTGTTCGACTTTCCGATCCCAGCCAAGAAAACTTGCGAGCTCGAATTTGCCAGTGGCGGCATTGACAATGTTGTCAACGAGGTCCCTGAGGATGGAGAAGACGGCAATTCCGCACCTGCCACGGAGACTTCAACGTCTAGGCTTGAGACGGTGGAGAGTCTGCGTGCGGAGCTGCTGGCCAAGACCAAACAGCTGAAGACCACCGTAGCCAAGTACGACCAGTTCATGGTTGCCAGCTACACGGTGGAGAAATCGCTGGTGAGCAAGCAGACGCACTTGACGCGCTTGATTGCCGAGCTGCAAGCGGAGAACATACGACTCAAAGCAGAACGAAGCAGTTGAGCGGTAGACAGACAGACGCACAGCTCGTAGTCACGTCCACCCCACCTCGCTCCTTGATAAAACACGCATCTTGATTCCTAGTATCTTACTCTGCCTGTCGGCAGCTCTCGTGGCTCTCCTGCATCTCCAACTACCCGCTCTATCGCTTGGTTCTATTGCAGGATGCAGTAGCCCTGCATGTCGGAGGCCTTCTTGACCTCATCCAGGCCCTGCTGGGTCTGCTGCATGCTCTCGTGCACGTGGGTTTCAATATCATCGATAGCTCCTTGCTGGTCCTGCACGATAGCGGCCAGGTCCCGGAAGATCTCGTTGACCTGCGCCACGCTCTGGTGGATCTTGTTGATGTCCTGCTCACGCTCCTCGATGAGCGCCTCGTTGTGCGCGATCTCGTTCTCCAGCTCGGCGAACTCGAACACCTGACCCTGGTGCTCGGCCACGATGCGGCCGTCCTGCTGCTGATCCTTAAGAGCCTGTTGCTGCTCCTGTTCGCGGGCCGAGACCCGCAGCACAGCTGTCTCCAGCTGGGTCGAGATGCTCTCGAAGTCCTTGCACAGTTTGCGTTTGATTAATGAATTGGCTGCGTCCGCCGGCACACGAGCCAATGCCTTGGCGATCTCCTCTTGTAATAGACAGGCGAAGCGGATGCGGTCGTGCAGGTCCTCGTCCACGGTGCCGGGGGCGGTGGAAGCGCGCTTGATGGCCAGAACTTGGCGCTGGAACTGCTCTAGCTTGAGTGTGGCTCCCTCCACGGCTTGGCGGGCAGCGGCTGAGGGGAGGGACAGTGAGCCGCTGGCGGTTGTGTTGGACATGGCGACGTGGCGCGAGGGGTTGCCGCCCGCGGCGAAGTCCGCGAAGCTCATGGGGAAGCGTCACTTGGGAGCTTCTCGGCTGATTTCACTATGGAGGTTTGGGGTGGAAGAGGAAGGGATTTTGGCCAATGGGAGGGGCTGAACGTTGCGACGGTTTTCTGGACGGGAGGACAGTGGAGGACCATTTTGAAAAAGAGTTACTGATTGAAGCTGAAGGGATATGGGTACACTTTTGAGCTGCGGTCAAGTACATGCCTGCAGGACAGACTGAGGCGCAGCAGCAGCGCCTGAAGACACACTGTAGTTGTGGTACACATCAGCACTCGCCAACAGCACACTGGTGCCAACGCGCTCCACGTGATCCAGCATTAGCAACCGATTGGCATCAAAAGCGCGTTTGTCTGGCGCGGGAGCGCTGGAAAACATTCGACGAGCGGTTTGCAAGCCTGCAGCTTTGCCGTGCGCAGCGTCCTCGTCTTCGGCATCGCTCGAATTGTCATCTTTTTGCTCGGGGACGTACGGTTGAAAAGGGACCGGCGTTTTTTCCTGCTGGGCCGACTTTGGATAAACGTTGTGATGACAATTACTACAGTAGAGGAGGCCCTTGTCGTGGAATGATCGATTCCACCAGTTCCTCATTATTGCACCGACGCAGCTTGCCACTCGATGATCCCCTCTCAAACCCGATGATTATAGACTCGGTCTGCAGTATCTTCAAGATACTGAAGAACAAGATACTATCTTGCACTTACCTGTAGTCTTAGCGCACAACTGCGTAAATGTTAACAAAGGTTCGAGACAATCATGGTCTGCAGAGTAAAGTTTCAATTCACTTTCATTAAGGCAACTTGAAGAGGGAAGGTTGAAGGTGCCCTTAGTTTCCACACTAATTTGCAATTGCACACACAGCTCAGATCGAAAGCCAAAGACACTACGACTTGAAGTTACTCTGAACGAGCACCACAAGCCCAAGACCCTGATGACAATATGTATAATACTACACTGCTTTACCCGTTCATACCAACAGATCTTTGAGCATTCACAGTTTATTCTTTTGTCTGTTATCGCGTGCGAGTTGTAGATCCTTCGATCGCAACGGAGCCAGCAGGAGCCGTCGACATACACGGGTGCGTCCGCCTGATGGTCGGTGCGAGCTGCGTCAAAGGGCAACGCCCACTCCTTGCTCCAGTTAATTATCCCAGAGCCACAGCCTAGTACAGCATGGCATCCTTGATGTCCTTGGGGTTCACCTTGGGCTTGAGGTCGTCGTCCGGGCGCATCCGGAAGCCCGGTCCAGGCGTCTTCTCCCACGTGAGCGTGGTCTTGCCCTGCGGTCCCTCGCACGACAGCTGGCCGTTCATGGGCAAACTGCCCCACTTGTTCATCGGAGGCGGCAAATCCTTTTTGCAGGCATCCAGCAACTCACGCGTCGTCTCAGGCGTCAAGTTTTCCTAACAGCAAAACAACAATCAAAATCGTTAGATAACCGGTAAGTCTGAATCTTCCCCAACTGGAATGAGCAACTCACGTAGAAATCATCGTTAATCTGCACCATGGGGGCGTTGGAGCATGCGCCGAGGCATTCCACCTCGCGCAGCGTGAACTTGCCGTCTTCGGACGTCTCTGCTCCGCGATAACAAGCCAAATCCACTGTCAGTTCTACATAAAAATAAATAAAAAATAATGAAAGATTCGTCGCACCTCCTTCCTTGATGCCGAGGTGGTTCTCGATGGTCTTTTTGATCTCCTCCGAGCCGCAGATCATGCAGGGCGTGGTGCCGCACAGCTGGATGAAGTACTTGCCCACCTTCTCGCGGTTGAACATGGTGTAGAACGTGGCTACCTCGTACACCTGGATGGGCTTGGCGTCCACGATGCGCGCCACCTTGTTCATGGCCGCCAGCGGCAGCCAGCCGCCGTGCTGGCGCTGCGCCAGGTCCAGCAGCGGGATGATGGCCGACGTCTTGTAGTTCTCCGGGTAGCGGTCCAGGATCGCGTGCACGCGCTCGTAGTTCTCGGGCGTGAAGTCGAACGGCGTGTCGGCGTTGTTGTCCTCCGTGTCGCGGTGCTGCACGAAGCTGCTGCCGGCGGCGCGCGACGAGTGGAAGCCCGCCGAGGATGACGAGGCCGTCGGGCGAGCCAGGGCGCGGAGCGCGCGCACACTGCGGGAAAGCATAGCCACGAGGAAGAGCGGGCGAAGTCGAGAGCTTTTGAGGCCAGGCTTGGGCCCCCTCGGCCGCACATTCGGGTGGTCCAACAAGCGGATTTTGCACCAATAGCCGGCGGAATCAACGGCCATTGGTTGAAAAGGCAACCATTCGGGTGGTGCACACCACACAAAAACGTGCACACCTGTGCCAGCGCATACAGGCGCTGCTCTGATGTGTGCTCCGAACAGAGCATCTATCAAGAACCGACCTGTGCAAGAGCATAGCGAGAGCAGGCCCCCCGGACCGCACACGTGCAGCCGTTCATTCCTGCCCCCATTTCGACTCTGACAATCGCCGTTGAAGATGGTGCGTGTGCGCTGCCGTTCTGCGCCCCGCTTGCTGCCTGTGCACTAACCTCCGCGTGTGTATGTGCGCTGCTGCAGTCTGACGAGGAGCCTGTCGACGTGATGCCCGCGATCCGCAAGGCCTGCGAGCCCAAGTGCGAGCAGTCCTACAGCGCCTACCAGGCCTGTCTGGACCGCGTCAAGGCGAAGGGCGTTGGCGCCTGCGACGGCCAGTACTTCGACTTCCTGCACTGCATCGACCAATGTGTACGTACCGGCGATGGAAGAATCTCATCACTTTTGCTGCTGGACCAATTGCTGACGGTGTTCTTCGCTCTATCTTGTTACAATTCTGGCAGTCGGTCCCTCAGATCATGAAGCACCTCAAGTAAACATGTTTCTTCTGCACGCGGACTCGAACGTTCGCCTGCTGCGCTGTTCGGCCACGTGCGCTGTTTCGCCTGCTTTGCTGCGGCACGCAGCCGGACTGCCAGCTCTCAGGACGACTATACTGATTACCTTTCCAGCAAACAGAAAAATAACATGCATTGATGGGTTTGCAGTGCAGACGCTGACATACCAACGCCTACATTGCCTTAGACAATTCTATGCGTCCGTCCGAGTTTTTGCGGTCGCTGCAGATTGGCCTACCGGTAGGTGCTGTCGCCGACAGCCTGTCGGAGCGACAACGTTCATCCTTTGTTGTCGTCTTCTGGCAACGCTTGTCCTCTTCTGCGGCTCAGATTCATGGCGACGGTCGACGTGCCCAAGCACACAAAACGAGATAACTTTACACGAACGAAAGCTGGACACGAAACTGCACAAAACAGCGCGTTATCACTTGCAGAATCCTAAAACCTGGCACATAGCTTCGGCTGAGCTAGCGTTTGGTTACCGTATAGCTCATGGAGCTGTTATAGCGACGGTCCTCATTTCCCAGCAAACATTGACAGTGGCGACACGTTCAATGCCGAGACTTCCAGTCAACTTTGTGGCTTCCGTCACGGACTCTTCCTCCTACCTCGTCACGAACAGCGACGACGGCAACGGAGCATGAGCAACACCAATGCAATACCCAAAATAGTCCGTTTCGGGTCGGGCAACTTCTTAGTTTGGGTACCACGCGAGGTTTTGGGCTCCGCCTTTGATTCGCCGAAAAATGTCCAATCAGGCGTCGGCGCAAGTTGGTGGCGCCCAGCGCTTCGTCGGCGGGCGGCTCCATCGCGCTTGGCCCAAGCAAGTGAGCAGTCAATTTGGAGAAAAGAACGGAGGAATCATGACTGTGAAGCGCCGCAACCACGGACGTAACAAGAAGGGCCGCGGCCACGTCAAGCGTGTGCACTGCGTGTCCACGGCCAAGCTCATCCCCAAGGACAAGGCCATCAAGCGCTTCGTCGTGCGGTACGTCCGTCGATAGCAGAGCTCCCAGCTCCCTTCTAGGCGCACAGGAACTGATATTTCTCCTCCTTCTCGTTCTTCTTCCTTTCAGTAACATCGTCGACCAGTCGGCCATCCGTGACCTGAAGGAGGCTTCGGTGTACGAGTCGTACGCTCTGCCCAAGATCTACATCAAGAACTACTACTGCGTGGAAGCCGCCATCCACCAGCGTATCGTGCGTGGTCGTTCGGTCGAGGCCCGTAAGAGCCGTGCCCCGCCCCCGCGTCGTTTCGCCCCCAAGCGCACGTAAGCTGCTACGCTCCTTCTGTGAGCATGAAGCAGGTTGTGCGCAGCTACGGTAGTAGCTGATGCTCTGTTCAGGACGGGAAGCTCGCCCTCCTTTTAGCGGAGCTCTAGCAGGTCCGCGAGAGGGAGATTCGTCAGGCCTTCTACGGCAGCGTGTCAAGATGCTGTCGGACCAGGTCGGGTGATGTGAGCGGCTTCCTACGCCCATAATAAACGAGGCATTCTTTCTCCAATGTGTCGGCAGCGTCAGGTTGGAATGCTTTTGTGCGTGAAGGTTCTCGCGGTTTCTAGCAGGCAGTTGCAGGTTCAGGTTGCTCCTCGAATGGAGCAGGTTTTGGGGAGGTTAACGAGCTGGCAGAAGGCTTCGTTGCAGAAAATCGTGCTATCGCGCATAGTGAGGCACGCATCTCAGTTCAAGGAGAACTTCTCTTTCCTTGCTGTGAAGTGCTCGCTTGTGCCGCAACGAGAACGTTGTTGCCTTTTGCTTACTTGAAGAATGGATACACAAGCAAGCTGCTGGCAACCTTGGTGACTTTCTGTTGCAAGATCTCAATCCGGCCTTGAATTGGCATTTTACCTTGGTGCTTGAGTGAAGTGCGTGAGCACGACGAAAAGCGTTGCCATACTTTGCTTTTATTACATCCTGAAGATTGCCTTCTGGAGACATGCTTTTCGCATCGATAGGCTCAACCTCGCTGCTGTCGCCTTGCGTTCCGGACTCCGCTGGTATCATGGATATCTGCACACAAACCAAACGCGGGTTAACTGTGGTGGAAGAATGCATCCTTCTCTTGAAGTGTAAGTTGTCCTACCGCATTGCCAAGCTTTTCATTGTCAACGCTGCTGGGCCAAGGAGCCCTCGCTTTTCGCGGTGGAACAAGGTGCGAGGCGAGACGGATGTAAAATTCGCTTTGCTGCACTCGGCACACCTGACAAACCTCCAAGGTCGTTTGCTACAGCAAGGTGTCGACATCACTAGCCCGAATGAAGATGAAAACCCTGGTTCAGTAGTGCATGCATTCCCAGCGAGCTCATTGACAACCGAGCCACGATAATGGTACTCGCCCAAGCCAAGCCCACCAGGTGGCCTCGCATTCAACAGCTTCGCAGCAATTGCCGTCAGCTCGGTGTCAGCTCGGCGCCGAGAACTACACGAGGTCAGCAGCATGCCAAGACTGCCTTTCATCTGTGAGTGCTGGCTCCGTCACCATGTCGCACGCAAAGCCCTCTGCAGACTGCAGTGCAGTGCAGCCAGCCTGCACGGCCAGCGCTACCACTCCGGTGCATTCCGGTGCGGCGTCTACAGATTCGTAGAGCAGTGCTTGTTTGCCTGCATGGGCATGGGCCTCGGCTCTTCTGCTTGTCGCGCCGTGAGCTTCGGCCAGCGGCCCCGCTGTTCCATCCTGCGCCAATGTTGCTGCTGTTGGCGCAATGGATGGATGTGCAACGCTCGCAGTAATTGGCCCCGCTCGGCTGTCTCTGCGTCTCAAATTGAGACTGAATGGCCGAGGCGAGACGACGACGGCAAGTCAAAAGGCAGCCATCCGATCCGGAGGCAACGCTTCAAGCTCGCGAGTCAGATTCGCTTCGCATAACGTGTCGCTCCCCTCGCTTAAGTCCGCGGTCGGCCCGCCGTTTTAACCTGCTGCCACAGTGCGGCTCTCAGCCGAGCGGCGAGGGTGCTGGCGTCCCATCCTCGTGAGAACGTTCCCGGCGAGTCAATCGTCGCGGCCGTTTCGGCGAAGCGACACAAATTATTGTCGCGCCAACAAAGCGGCCAAGGCTTGGCGAGCCCCGCCGAAAATCAGAGCGAGACCGATCGCTGGCCCCCTCCGCGCTTCATGACGTAAGTGCTCGCCGGCTGCTGCCTGACCCAGATGGACGGGCTCCGGAGCCCGTGCGCCAATCAGCCGGTGCCCGCACCGCGCCGGGCAGCGGAGCCAATTCCAAGTAAAAGGCCCGACCAGCCACAGGGCCAGCTGTTGCTCAAACTCCCCTATCCCTCATCAATTTCTACAAAACACGGTGATTCACACCTGATTCTTCATTGCAGCTAGTATCAAACGACCCTCCACTTCTGCGAAATCGGCACGGTACAAATCTGCTTGCACCCACCTTGTTCTGCAAATCCCGCTGACACTGAGTTTCCCCCTTTCTTTCGCTCGACGGGGTCAAGCCGGAATCTCACCCACATCTCAAGCGGCAGCTTCGGCAAAGCGAAAGCGAAGCGGAGACAAACAAGCAAGTTGCTCGACTGGCAAAGGCAAGGCATTTTCCACAGTCCTTCCCATCTCTCTCGCCGTTTGTATACCCGTCCTCGCACCCCCCTTTGCCAAGTCAGACAAGAAAGTGAAAACCCAATCTGCCCGCCACGATGTCGCAGCAGGCCAAGGACATTTACTCGGGCATCAAGAAGATCTTCCCGGGCTCGAGACGCAGCGGCAGCTTCTCGTTCACGGGCCGCATGAGCGCCGCCAGTCTGGACGCCGAACTGTCAGCCGAAGCGCAGGCGGCCGCGCGTGAAAAGCCGCCCAAGAAGAAGGAGGGCCGCCACTCAAGCTTCTCCTTTTCCGGCTGGAAGGAGAAGCACCGCGCGTCTTCGGAGCCTGCAGCGCCCGTAGTCATGTCACTGCCTTACGGAGCCACAGCCGCCACTCCGAAGGCCAAGAAGTCGCCGGAAGACGAGAGTGTGCGCAATTCTCTAACCAAGACACTCAACAACGCCTTCCACACGGCCCCCAGTCGCGGCAGTCTCTTCGGCAAGAGCAGTAAAGTGGCCAGTAAGGACAAGCACAGCACCAACGGAAGTGCTCGTAGCAGTCGCCACTCTACCAGCTCCAATGGCAGTGGGAACGGGTCCACCACGCCTCACTCGGCCTTCTCCACGACGTCCTTCGACCTGCCTACACAGCCGCCCAAGCTAGGCAGCCGCAGTGTCAGTGCCGGAGGAGATCGACCGCCCTGTATGGGCAGCCGCAAGCTGCGTAACAGCGGCGTGCATGGCAATATGGCGATGCAGATGCAGCCTGGGGCCACTCTGGGCTCGTCGTCGTCTTCTGGAGGAAGCTCCAACAGTAGGTACGGACAGAAGACCAAGGTCCGCTCGGCCAGCCACAGCTTGGCCAGCTACAGCACCGTGAAGACGACGTCCAGCTCGTACCAGTCCAACTCGACCTCGTTTAACAACCTGACGGGGCCGTCCGCTGCGCCACTGTTTCCTTCGAACGGAAGTCGGGGCAGCTTCCAGCCGCAGAGCCTGCAGCAGTTCCCGCAGCCGCGGCCGTCGGACTACAACCCGCAGCAGCTTCAGCGCAGCGTCAGCAACACGGTCTTGTCGCCTCAAGCCGGCAAGAAGGCCAGGGTGAAGAAGGAGCGCGGCATGTCGTTGACGTTCTCTTCCTCGTCCAGGAAAGAGCGGAAGGAGAAGGAGAAAGCAGAAGCCGTGGAGCGCGCCAAGCGCGCGTCGTACTCGAGGAACGAGCAGGCCGTGGTGAAGCCCCACTCGTCCACGTGGGACTCGGACAGCGACGACGACTACGAGGACACGAAGCGGCCCACGCGCGGCCTCGACCGCCGCTCGCAGAGCATGGACTTCATGGAGCAGGCACCGACGCACCTCATCTCGAAGATTTGGCGCAAGCTGCCGATCCAGGCGCGTCTCATCGGCGGCCGCGGCAACATCGATCTCGACCTGCAGAAGGACCGCACGAGCTTCTCGCGCAGCTCGGAGGCGCGCAAGTTCATGCAGGCGGCCGACAAGGCCAAGGCCGCTGAGCTTCAGCGCCGTACGAGCTCGGGACGCAACGTGCCCAGCCCCGTCCCCGCCGAAGAAGTGCTGTCTCCGGGCGTCGCCAAGCGCACGCGCTTCAGTACGAAGACCGTTATCATCGCGTCGGACGCGAACGACGGCGCGGCTGGCGCGTACACGGCGCTGGAGAGCTACGACGACGTATTGGTGCGGGTGTGCCGGTTCGCAGCCCACGACCAGCGACCAACGACCACGAAGGTGCAGGAGTTCCTCGAACGCTCCATGGCCTTCCTCCACGGTACAAGAACTAAGCACGGCAACGTGGTGAACATCGCCAACGAGGAGATCCGCATGTGGCGTCGGCTGGCGCTGCACGACTGGACCCTCGAGGAGGTGACGACGGCCCAGGCCGCCGCCGCCCTGGGCGTCAAGGGCAAGGACGTGGAGGCGCCGTCCTCGCGCACCAGCTCTTCTGTGACGGAGGGCACCGATAGTGATAGTGACAGCCAGCAGCCGTCTAGGGCACCGCGGAGACTGCAGAGCGTGGCGCTCCACCGGTCACTGAGCGAGAGTGTTGCCGAGGAGGAGCCCGAGGAGGAGGAAGACGAGGAAGAGCTCGAGGTGCCGTCCAACATGAAGTTCGACAAGCTGTGCAACGTGGTCAACTGCTGCGTCAACTTCGGCGAGGTGCTCTTCACGCCCGACGAGGTGGACGACCTGGTGCGCCTCGAGTTCATCGTCGAGGAGGACGGCTGGATCTAAGCGGCAGCAGCAGATTTTTTATTACTCGATGGGTATAAGTCAAAACTAATGAACAAAGACAGCTATTGAAAGGCAACCAAGTTCACTTTTGAAAGTTTGTGTCAGGGATCCCTCAAACCACGACCACGATAACCGGGCGTTACGTCACCAAAGCCAAAGCGTACAGTTCACACATGAATGGAACCCAACTCGAACACTTCAATATCAATGCTTTCACAACGAACACGTGCAATACGAACAAAACGCTGTTTTCGACCACAGGCGTGCACGCATGACCGTTAAAACACTAATCTCTCTTGGTACGCACACTCCTGCCTTCCTTCGGCAGGGCGACGGCTCGATCTCCGGCCTCTAAATCTTGATATTGCACAGCCGAACAATGTCGCGCTTGCGGAATTGGAACTGGCCGCAGTAGACGCACGAGTTGACAATGTCCACGAGCAGCTTCAGGTCTGTGGTGGGCGACACGGGCGGAGGATTAAGCCACGACACGGGTTTGCGCTTGTGGTGGCGCTTCTCCTTCTCCTCGCTCTTGGCATCACCCTCAGGCTCAAGCTCCTCGGTCACCGTGGCAGCATTGCTATCCGTGCTGTGCTGACGTCGATGCTTTCGGATCCAGCCGCTCACGGCACTGCGGAACTTGGCTTTCCCTGATCCGCGGTGGCTGAGCTGGTGCTGGTTGTCCCTGCTCGAGCTGGAGGACACCGAGTCCACACTGACACTGCTGTCCTGCCTCCGCATGCGGAAGCTGGCGCCAATAGTCGTCATGACGGACGTGTGGCCATTGGATTCAGCCGACTCGGTCCGAATGAGTCCTGGCTGCGACGCCACCGGTTTGCGGTGGTTCTGCTGGAACTCCTTCTCCTCCGCTTCCCAGTCAAAGTGCGCGAGGCGACGCCAGCGCTTGACGTCGTTTCCTGAGAAGCGCTTGTCCTCACGGAAGCCGGGCAGCCACGGGGTGTCGCCCTGCGGGTAGCCGAGGTACACGGCCGAGCGGTAGAGGAACTCAGCGATCATGAGCGGCACGGAGCGCTCCAGAGGCGGCTCGGGGTCGTAGTACTCTTCCTCGGACGACATGCTGCCTGTAGGGTCCTCGCCCCAGTCCTCGGGGTCGTGCAGGAACGACATGGTGTGGAAAAGTCCCGCCACGTTGAACACGAGCTCGTCGTAGCTCTCCACCTTGGGGGGCGGCACCACGTCGGGCGTGTACATGTTCTTGAACGTCACCTTGCGGCGACGACGCGGCTTGCCCACGGACATGGACGGCACGGACTGAGGACGTGCTAAGCTGAAGCCTCTTCGTCGTGGCGCGTCTTGGGCTGCAGGGAGACCCGGAGCGCTTTTGCCTCGTGGACGAGCTCGTTCTTCGAGGCTGGCAATGGTAGTGCAGCTGGGCAGCGACGTCTTTCGCTGCACTTGCTCATGCCATGACAGGACGGTGCTGTCGTCATTCGCGGGCATGTTACTCAATTCTGTGCTTGAGCCAGACTGGATGGCGGAACGCCCGCTGTTGACTGCTGCCTGTTTGAGTTTGCGACTGAGCTGGGAGCGACTTGGTGTCTGCCTTGCCTTGCCTCGCCTTTCCCGAACGAACCCGACAGATGGAAGGGGGAGAGAGCCGCAACAAATCGCTCGGCCATGTAGCACACGGACAGAAGCCCGGATGGGACGCTGAAGGCAGACCTGCTCATGTGCTTGATGCAATCAAGCACATGAACAGGTAAAGTTTGCCTTCAGCGCATGATGCTCATCGGCGAAGTTTGCCACCAGCCAAGCAAAAGTGGTGTTACAATGTTCTTTGCGGTTAGGCACCTAGTCTTGGCGAACCAAGCGAAAGTGGCTCATGTTTTTTTTGCGGTTAGGCACTTTGTTGGGGGAAACCGAAAGGTGCAATTTAGGACAACCGAGGTGCTGCAAGTTTTCACGTTGCGGTCAAGTTCTGGGTTAATATAATACACGGCGCTCGTCGCGCCTGGCAAATATACGCGTCCAATGCTTTCGGACGCTCCTACCTAAGTCTATTCTGTTTGGACGGCTTCAACTTCAACTTCTTGTCATAGGATCCGATCCGCAGCACTGGCAGTCTCGCCTCAGACCGCCAGGTCGGACAGACTGAGCTGGCTGCGCGTCGAGTTGGTGGTGATGAGTCGCTGGTTGAACGGCAGCAGGATCGGCTGCGGGTTGCGGCCGGCCTGCTCCAGATCGATCTCCTCCGTCGTGCTGGACGACGTGCCGGACGCGTCCGTGTCCGTCGAGTCGCCGCGTGCACGGGCCAAGTCGCGCCGAGCCTCCTTGGCTGCTGCCGCGTTCTCGAACGCAGCGGCGGCCTGTAGCACGGGACTGAGACGCTGCACGGACTCGAACACGGTCATTTTGGCTGGCTGGTTGCGGCGCTGGCGGTGGTGATACTCCTTGGGGATGGCGATGATCTCGCGCAGCTTGGTCTCAAATCGTCGCTGGTAGTGCACGGGGTCGATCGCCGACAAACCTTCGCCGTCTTTCTGCTGGATGTTGACCTTCCAGAACCGCTCGAGCTGCTTCTGCAACGTCCACGTCTGCAGGATGTCGATGATGCCCACGTAGTAGTAGCCGGGCCCGAACACGCGCTTGCTCTTCCGCATCGAGCGCTTCGGCCGTGGCTCTCCGCCAGTGGACGGGTATCGCGACTGAGCCAAGGGATCGTCCGGCTGCTTGAAGAGCGAGTGCACGCTCGGCGCAGCACTCATGCCCAGCGTCGCTGGCCCATTCTCCTCGTGATAGTGCGCGTGCTTGTTGACCGACGAACTGTCGCCCGTGGACGACGACCAACCGGAAGACGACGCCGAGATGAAGCTGTCGTTCGTCAGACTGTTCGTGGCCGAGCCGTTGCCCGTGTTGCTGGCCGTGTTGGCCGCCGTGCGCTCACTCATGAGCGTGTTTTCACTCGGTCGCGAAGGCGCAGGCTGGTCCACGGCGAACTCGATGTCCATGACGCCAAGCAGCAAGCTGTAGTCCATGATGCCGAGGTCGCACATGAAGAGCGAGTCGTCGCGCAGTTGCTCGTACAGCTCGACGCCTTCCTCTGCGCCGATCCTCATTCGCGTGCGCAAATCGTTGTCTTTCAGCACCACGTTCGGTTCGTGCAAGCCGACCACGTTGGGGCACTGCAGCAAGCTCTTCTTGGCGCCGTACTTGAACATCATGGAGCAGTGGCGGCACTTCACCTTGGCGCCACGCCGCGGCCGCTTGTAGCTGCGGTTCACCCACGAGCCTTTGATGTCGAAGCGGTGGTGGATCTGCACGCCCTCCTCCATCACGTCGAACAGGTTTTCCATCACGATGAAGTAGAAGCGCTTGTCGTACATGGTGATCTTGAAGCAGCCGTAGAACTTGGTGATCAGCGAGCACGGGTTCAACGTCAGGTACTCGGCGTACTTCTCCGCGATCTCGCACAGGAAGCGCGCTTCCTCCTCCGCCATCGACTTGACAATGTACTTTTTGTCGCCGCTGAAGAACATGAAGGCGCCGCTCGCACCTTCGCTGATGTTGGGCTTCGTACTCGTCTGGAAGGACTTCATGAAGTCCGCCGCCTTGATCCCGTACGCCTGTCGGAGCTCGGCAAACGCCTGCGGCTTGTACGGCGTAAACCGGATGGACGCCGTCGTGGCCCCTGCCGTCGGCGTCGGCGATCGCGCGCCTGCCGACGTGGCTACCGTCGATGCAGACGAGGGGTTATTCAGACGACGATCCACGTGGGGCTGTTGCGGCACCGCGCGCTGGTCTTGCGGGATCTCGAAGCTAAAGTCCTCTTCCTCCTTGCTGTTCTTCTTCTTCTCGCGTCGAGCCTCCGCCTCAGCGCTGCTATTGCGGTGGAGTCCAGCGTTGATCACCTCGTGAATACTGCTGAGCATTCGGTTTCTCTGCACACTTTGCAGCAGGTTGCTGCTGCTACCCATTCCAATCGGACCCGTCGCTCTCGTAGCAGCGTCACCGAGATCTTGAGTCGATTGCCGGTGGTCTTCGTCGTCACTCACACCCAACACGAGCTCCTGTGTAGGGGACCGATCACGGATGCGGATGAGGTCGTCTTCGGCGATCTTGACGGCGCGGGTCATCCCCTCGATCGTGAAGTAGATGAGCTCCTCCTGAAGTGCCGTGTTGAGCTGTGCACTGAACTGCTTGTCCGCCGAATCCGACGAGAACTTCAACCAGTTGGCCCGGATCAGACCTGGGCTGTTGATCATGAACCACACAAAGTAGTCGATGGCGCCGCGAGCGGAGAGCGCGAACGTGAAGGCTCGGAATATGTGGCTGGGCGGGAAATTGCCGTCAATATCGTACGTCGTGCGCGTCTGGAAAGACAGCGCGTACCAGATGAAGACGATCGTCCAGTAGATGGTGTAGCTCGTGATGGACAGCGCGCCGTTCCGCAGCATCTCGCGTCGACTCTGCAGCGTGTCACGCAGCCCCGAACGAAGCCGCTTGACGCCGAAGATCAGCACGGCGATGCCCGAGAGGTAGAACAGGATCATCCACATGTAGAACAGCAGCCAACTGCCGGCGTTGAGGTGGAAAAAGTCGCGATCTACCGGATCATCCGTCGTTTTGCGCTTCGTCCAGCAGTAATTCCCGTCTGCGAGGCCGTGGACGCCCGGTACAAACGCTGCGAAGATCCCGGACAGCGCGCCAGCCGAGTACACCATCATCTTGTACATCCTGCGGTTCGCCTTGACGCTCATGAACGGGTTCGTGAGCGACCAGTAGAGGTCCACGATCTGCGCAAAGTACCAGCAGTCGCTGGACAGGTACAGGAACTGCGTGACGCCCGACAGATACGCACACGAAGCTTCGTCGTTGGCTCGGTACACGCCCATGTCCAGCAGCAGCGGGTCCAGCAAGAACCGCAGCGACAGCACAATATCAATCACGCACTTGTAGTAGATCAACGGGTTCGGATGCCGCTGGTAGCTCTGCACGCCGTGGTACGTCACGAACACGCAGATGCACAGAATGAGCGTCACCAGCGACCCGAACACGAGGCCCGGGTCGATAGCGTAGCCGTTGAGGGAGTTGACGGTCTCGGCCAGTACGATCATGACGAGCAGCAGCGCCAGCCCCACACCTAGGACGATGTAGCCCTCCTTGGACCAGTTACTGAAGTCCACCTGGGGCTTGAGGATCTGGCCGATGTTCTCGTCCAGGCCGCCGCTTTCGTCGATGACGTCCAGGTCGAATTCCTGGTTTGGTGAAAGTTCCAGTGGATCGTTGGCGATAGGACCGCGTCCAATAGCGCCGAAGAAGCTTTCTCTTAGTCCGCCGACGTTGGAGGATACCCGGGACAGCACCGAGTCGCGCAAGGCGAAGGAGCTGCGGTTGGACGTCTTGCTGTTCGTTGGAGTGCGACGGAACCTCAAACTCACGCCTGAATCGCCTAGTGCTGACCTGGCCGAGTCCACGGAAGCTGCTGATTGCTGGGACGAGCTGAGCCGCTCTCTATTACGTCTGCTGGAGGCTTCTACCTGCGCGTTCTGCTCGATTGACACTCGCCGGGTGATCTTGGGCTTCTGAGGGCTGTTGGGCTTGCGTAACGCCGATTTGAGCGGCGACTGCGCGTCTGTAGTATTGCCATAGCCTTCTGTGGATGGTGCAGCTGTGGTTATGTTGACTGGTGGAGGCCTCAGCACGGAATGCAACGGCGATTGAAGAGGTGAAGGCGACACGGAGAAGGCCGATGTTCCGGTGTCCATTGCGTTGTCCACAGAGCGATCCAGCGCATGCGGAGAGTGGGACGGCGATGAAGGAGACACGGAGAAGGACGACACAGCGGAGGTTGCGTCCGAGTCGCCACCACCGCTACGCTGCGCGTCCGCGGATTCGGCGCCCGCCTCCATGGTGTTATGGGTACCAATGCGAATGGGGAATGAGATGCCACTGTGCAATAACGATTTTGGTGAACAGGTGGATTTTCAAGCGACATACAAAGATCAAGTGTTTCGGCGGAAAACCTCTCGAAAATGATTGGGACTGGGTTGATATTTTGCACCGAGCTGGAGCGAAGCGAAGTGAAATCAGGGACCAGCAAACCTGAAGGCACATTGACAACCCACGCGTCGGATAGTGAACCTGGTTTACATGCACCAGCAAGAAGAAGTTGAGACTTGTGCGTTGCCATTTTCGTTTCCACGCCCCGCTCAAAAGTCAGGCGAAAAAAGAAGAGGCGAAAGGACTCGCAATATGGGTTCAGTGGTGTACAGTACACCATATATCAAAGTGTACCCGCTTTTGGCATGAAGCCATCGCGTAATTACCATCTCTTTTTACGAATCCCGCGGATTGGTTGAAATGAAGTGGATTGCAATTGGTTAAAATGAAATGGATGGATGGCACCAGCGCCAACCATCCAACTTCGCCCCACGCTCGCAGCAATAGCGCGTCAGTCCGAATAAATTCCTTCCAAAATGGTGCGTGAACCGCTTGTTTTCGCCGCTGTGTACGCGCGCGGGCAGCTTCCAGCGCAAGCAAGGACATGATGTGCGCGTGACCGTTTTTCCCCAGTGAAAGGCGCATCGCGCGCACTGCTTTTCACGTCGAAACTCGCGCTGGAAGCCTGGCAAAACAACAGCGAAAACCACAGATCACCTCCTCTAACGTGCCATATCTTTTCTCTTCTGTTTCTCAAGCCTTCGCACAAGACCTTCCGTACCAAGCGCATTCTTGCCAAGAAGGCGAAGCAGAACCGCCCGATCCCGCAGTGGATCCGTCTGCGTACTGACAACACCATCAAGTGCGTCCCATACTGCCAAGCTACATACAATCGAGCATCATGCTGACGTCTCTATTGTCATCTTTGTTCACCTCAGGTACAACGCCAAGCGTCGCCACTGGCGCCGCACCAAACTCGGCCTGTAAGCGGCTGAGCAGGACGTGGCAGTGTTACGATCGCGGGAGGCAGATGGACGAGGTCTCTCTGGGCTCTGGCTGCAGGCTTCTACCTCGGCTTTGGCTCTGGCATGCGATTTCGTGCTGGCTCCCTGGCGTTGCTGGACAGTAATGGAACCTTGGTAAGCAGCGGATAACCAGAACGAACTCTCTTGAGAAGGACGCTCTCCGACCACAGTTTTTCAGCCTCTCCTGGACGTTGTAGGTGTCGAGTCTTCTGTCTAGTTTGCAGCAGGGAATCGTCAATCTTTAGTCTCGTGGAGGAAAACAAATGCAGCACTTCAGGTGCGGCAGAACAGGTTGGTCAAGACAGGTGTCAGAGACTCTGGGTCACGTGGACGAAGCTAGGAACGAAGCTGTGCATTTGGCGTTAGGTTTTGCTGATGGCTGCTGGCAACTCGCACTACCTGCAGCCTAGTCATCGTCTTCGTCGGCGTTTTTGGTCTCGCCGTCGTCCTCGGCGTAGTCGGGCTCGTAGCGCTGCAGTCGGCGGCGCAGGTCCTGCAGCTGCTGGTTCTTGGTCGTCACCATGCGCTTCATGGACTGGAACTGCGACGTCTGCGCCACGTGCTGCCGCCCGTCCTCCACCTGCCTCTCGAGCTGGTCCGTGCGCTCATTAGCCTGCTCGAGCTTCCGCTGCAACTTGCGCAGCTCTTTGGCGTGAGCTGCTTCGATGGCCTCTTGTTCCTGCTTCGATGTGAGTCTGGCCGCACGGATCTCTTCCTCGTGCTGCTCCTGCTCCTGCTGGAGCTTCTTCTCGAGCTTCGCTTGCGCGTCAGCCTCGGCTTTTTCCTTCGCGTTGTTCCTGGGCAGAGCTCCGATGGCTGTCGCGGCTCGAGAGCCGCCGTTGATCCACTCGGACACACTGAGCTGCTCCACACGCTCCAGTAGCTCCTTGTCCTCCACCATGGCGATGTCCAGGTCCAGTGCGAGGTCCTGTGAATGCACGAACGGTGAAAACTTACCCAACCTTCAAGGCCGCACACCAGAACGTACACTGTCCTCAGCTTCGATGAAGATCTGACGCAGCAGCAGCGCCATCATGTTGATGGTGTCTTGCAGTTCGCTGCGGATATTGGCCTGGAAGTGTATAAAGTGTATAAAGTTTATAAAACATTGCCAGGAAAGCGTCACGTCCGACTTGGCATTTTAGGTTTGCAGGCCGCACCTTGACAGCAAAACATAGCGAGTTGATGGCCTCCTGGATGTCCTTTTGGCTGTAAACTTCTTCAGCCGACAAGCGGTCCGAGCGGGTGTCTTCGAAGTCGGCCTCGACGTTCTCCAAGTGCGATTTGAGACGCGAACGGAAGAACTTGAGGAACTTGGCCAGCTAGAAGAATGAAGAAGCACAGGCGTCACATGACCCTCGAGTCTCTTCACACCGTCCGAAGCCATGCACGTACCTCCTCCTGGTGGTGCTGGCTCACGCGTCCAGGCATGGCACTAGGACGTCTCTCTCCGACGAATATACACAAGCTCTCGCTGTGGAAGACTGTCCGCGAGTGGGCGTCGTTTCGACGAGCGTCACTAAGATCGCTCGAAATACTCACAATTGGAGCAGTTTCCAGGCGTGCATTACCAGACGGTCAAAGTGGCTCAGCTGTGCTGGCACGGTGGCGATGGGTCTGGCGACTGCGCTCTTTTTCAAGCGAGTCGTGGAGCTTGTTGCATTGATGCATGAAGTCGTGCTCCGACTCCGATTGTTGCGTGCAGTGGATCTGTCTCGCTACCCATCGTGGTCGACCTGGATCCGACGAAGTTGCAGAGCGAGCGCGCGAGGGCATTGCTTTCTTCTCCCAGAGTAGTAAACCTTCGACTTGGTTGGAGCGACTGATGCTTTGTTCATCATGACTATCCATCGTTGAGCTGTCGGTGGCAGTGCCGAGAACTTTCACTGGCGGCAGATTTCGTCGTTGTTGGGCGTCCAGTCGCTGGCGGCGACGACGAGCTTTGCGTTTGGCCCCTTCTTTGCCTAGCTGCTCCCGATAGACGCGTTGATCTTCAAGTCGCTGTTCCTCGTGGGCGGCTTCGAGCAGCCGGGCCCGGCGCTCTGCTTCTCTGTCAATGTACTGCTGCAGTGTGGAGTGCAGAACTGCAGCTCCTGTATCGCTAGTAGGAGGTTCGAGGTGCTCGAGTTCATCTGCGAGCTCAGGGAACTGAGCACGATGAAGCAATGCAAGTGTCAGCAATTACTACTAAGCGGAAGCTGGTTTGCTGCCTACCTTGATGCAGCTGAACGTGGCCGGCGGGCGGATGACGACGGCTCCCTTCTCGAGCAACAGCGTGGCAAGCGCTGCGTTCTGGTTCTGGTACGCGCACATGAGCGGTGAAACACCGGTCTGCAGGCAAGTGAATGCGTTAGCGACCATCAGCTATTAGTCCACGAGCCTGCACAATAGCCCTCCCACCTTGGAATTGATGTTGACATCGGCGCCGTGCTGTAGGAGCCACGTCGCCACCCGCACCACGTTGTGCTCACACGCGACGTACAATGGGGTCTGGTTCAGCTTCAAGTCATAACGATAAGAAGTCGGTTCGGCTCTACCACCAATGTACACATCCACCTACTAGATTGGGCTGATCGATTCTTGCCCCGAAGTCCCGGAGCACTTCGAGCGTCTTCATGTGTCGAGGTTGATCCTTGTCCCCCAGAACGCCTCTAACGAAGCAAGGAAACACCTGTCAGGAAAAAAAAAAACAATGCTACAGTACTTCATGCAGGCGAACACAAACCTGGTCGCGCAGATCATGGGCGAGTCGCCGCGTTCGTCGTCATCCGCGCCGAATGCTCCTTCCAGCCTTCGGGCGTTGGGGTCCATGCCATGCCGCAGTAGTTTGCGAACGGCACGGTGTCTCCCTTCGGCCGCGAGCGCATGAAGATTATCATATCCTAACTCCCGGTCCAGGAAACCATACTGGATGTCGGCGTACCGCCACACGCAGGCACTCGCGACGATCCCCATCGCTCCGGCAAGTGAAGTTCAATTTTAGAGAACGAAAAAGGTGAAAGCTATTTTTTCGTTGCTGTTGCCGCGGCAACTTCTCTGATTGGCTAGTTTGAATTCAAAAAGGATCCTAAAAACAAATCCATGATAAATAGCCCACTTTCGGTATTTTGAACATGCCAGCATTATAAACCTGCCTGGGTTCTCCGCGTTTGACTCCCGTTCACTTGAATGGACATCGCGGTGGAGTCGAGGCGGACTTTTCCACTAAACGGACGTCACTACTCCACCACCGCATTCATGGCATCGTGCGCCGCAGCTTGTTGCGGAACTCCTTCTTGAGTGCCGACAGCACGTGGATGTCGTCGTGCAGGTCGGCGATCAGGTGGTCCGGAGCCTTGCTGTCCTTGCGCAGCGTCGCCAGCAGCACCTTCTTGTTGTGCAGCGACTCGAAGATCACCTCGAAGTTCTGCAGCAGCAGCCCGAAGTACTTTTGCTCGGCCAGCGCGGCGCGCATCGACACGTCCTGCGAGCTGTTGCTCACGTTCGAGTTGGCCGTGTTGCTGTTGCTGTTGCTGCTGCCTTCTTCGCCCGTCGTCTCCGAGTTCTCCGTGCTGTTCTCCTCCGGCGAGTGGCCTCGCGAATCGCCACTGCCCTGGCCGGACCTGTTGTCGCCACTGTTTCCGCCGCTGGTCGCGCCTGGCCCATCCACGGCGGCGCTGCCGTCCCGGAAGGCGGCGATCGCACGCGCGCTGTTGTATGCGGCCGACGCCGGTCCAGCACCAGACAGTGGAGCGGACCGTTTGAAGCGCTTGTGGCCGCGCAGCAGAGGAGACCCAGAGCCGAGCAACGGGCCGGGCTGTTGCTGTTGTTGGGCTTGTTGCTGCTCGTGCGCGATGGACTCGGACGCCTCGCTGGTGCACTTCTCGTCGATGTACTCGTTGGACTTGATCAGGTGAAGCAGGTCGGGCCGCGCGTGCAGCCGCTGGTGCAAGTAGTACACGTCCGGCCGGCCGTCGCAGAAGTTGATGTATTCCCGATCGTCCACTCCTACAAGAATGGCGCACAACACACACAGTCAAGTCAGTCCATGAAGCTCTAGCGCACAGAACACTGCTTCCGCCAGATATCTGCTGCCGGTTAAGAGGCATCTCATCGATGGGGTCTCCGCTCTCTTAAAACAGAAAGCGTCAACCCCCAGCAGGTAGAAGCGAATGTAGTTATGCTCACTCTTGCTCATACCAGCAGCGGTGAACTCGAAGCACGTCTTGGTGTACGCGAACGAGAGCTCCTTCCAAATCTCCCACAGCTGCATGCTGCTCCACTTGAAATTGCGCGAGTTCGTGGCGCTGCCTCCCGTGCCAACCGGTCCGCCGTCAGTTGCACTGGCGGATCCGGGCGGGTGCTGGCGGTTCAGCAGCGCGATGTACATCTCGCGGACGTCCACCCAGAACTGCCAGCGCGAGAGCTCGGCAGCCAGTCGGTCGACGAAATCCGGCGACAGCACGACGTCCACCAAGCGAATTACATCTTCGGACGTCACCGGCACCTCCTTGTACTGCGACTCGCTCTTCGATTCCTCGTCGAGGTAGTAGCCGTTGCTGTTGGCCTTGGGCGCGCCCGTGCGCGGCGGGTGCGAACCGCCGCTGTCTCCGCCGCTCGATGGGGGCGACGGGCTTTGACTACCGCCGTAGTTGCCGTAGCTCCTCGGCCGCGAGGAGAGCGTGGCGTACAGCGACTTGGATTGTGGGACGGAGCCACGCTGGTCGTACCCTGAGCGGTACTGCATGTCGGTGCGGCTGCCCGTCAACGAGCCGCCGCCGATGCTGGACGGTCGTCGTGCATCCATGCGTCGTTGCAACTGCTGCTGCGACGGCGAGAGCTGGGACTGCGCGGGCGTCTTGTTGGCGTCTGCGTTGGCGGTGTCGACCATGTCTTTGAGCCGCTGGTTGCGGTAGTAGCGGTACAGCGCCTCCACCATCACGTGCTTCTTGACGTTCTTGAGGCCGCGTAGTTTCAGGTGCGAGCACTTCTTGCGGAGCTGCTTTGAGGTCCAGGTCTCGTACCGCGTGCTGTCGCGCGGGTGGCGCGCCTCGCCCGACGGCTCGTACTGCATCGGGTCTTCGTTGGGCGGCGCGCCGAACAGCTGCTGCATCTGCGTCGAGCGAATCCGCCCGCTGCTGGCGGCTTCACTCGAGCCGTTGAGGCTGCCCGCTCCTCGCCGCGTCATGGCCGTGGACGGCGTCCCTGTCGATCCAGCAGTGCCCTGCTGCTGCGACAAGCGCATCCCCATACCAGGTGCGCCATATCCGTCGTACGAGGGCGCGTCGTACTGCTGCGGTAGATGGCGTTTGAGGCCTCGTGTGGCCGCTCCGGGAGCGCCAGCGGCCCATGACTCGCCTGCCATGGCCGGCGACGACACCGGCGAGAGGTGGTTGCGGTTGTAGGATGACGAACCCGTCGTGAGACGACCACCTTCCGCAGCGAAGTACTGCGCTGGCTGCTGCATCGGCGGCGACGCCGCGCCGCCGCTGTACGGGTTTGAGAGCGGCTGGCTCGGGTACAGATGCCGGCGAACCATACCGGTAACGTCCCGGTTATTGGTCGTGGCGGGGGTCTGGCTCTGGCTCTGGCCCTGCTGCGCTTGCAACCTCGTGGTCGCGGCGCTTGTCGTGGTGGCCGTGGCGCTGCTAGAGGCCGCGGCAGATCCCGGAGGGGGGCGCAGCACGGCCGGCAGGCGGCGCAGGGGGCTGCTGCCGTCGCTGCTGTTGGAGCTCTGCTGCGCGCCG
>JAABLK010000579.1:5645-22687 GCA_012295415.1 Phytophthora chlamydospora | reverse complement strand
TCGGGTGGTGGTGGCGGGAGCGGTTGGGGGGGTTGTGTTGGGTACATGAGAGGGGGGGAGGGCGGTGCTGGGGGGGGGGGGGGGTGTGGGTGGTGGGGTGGGGGGGGGGGGGGGGGGGGGGGGGGAGATGCGCCACAATGACGCTAGACTCCTTAAAAGCCGACGAAGTATTCGTCTCCGTGGCCGTCGAACGCTCGGTCCTTAGCGCGGTTGCCGATCTCGCCTTCGAAGAGCGAGATGTCGAACTTGCCGCTGATCGGTGGCAGATACGGAGGCTCCAGCGACATCCCGTACAGCTTATCCCATTCGATCTTGCTGAACCACGGGTGCTGCCGCAACTCCTGGTCGCCGTTGATGCCAACGCCGATGCGCTTGGTGGGGTCACCCTGCAGTAACCGGCGTACGAGATCGCAGGCGTGCGGGCAGTTCTCTTGGAGGTGGAAAGGGAAGTCCACCGAGTTGGCACCTGTTCGGATCATGGCAATGTTCCGGAAGAGCTGCGTGGTGTCGCCATCACCTGTACCGAACGGCGTGTACCCGACCAGCATCTCGTAGATCAAGATACCAAGCGCCCCTGGGAACAAAACATGGCGTTAGACTAAGGACGGAAGCTCATGATCGGCTGGGAAACACGTACAGTAATCCACAGCGAGGTCGTGACCCGTGTTGAGCACGAACTCGGGTGCCAGGTATTCAAGGGTGCCACAGAGCGTGAACGTTCGGGAGTGGAGCTCTTCGACGCCATCGCTGTTGACAACCGTGAATGGAATTTTCTTGGCGAAGCCGAAGTCGACGAATTTGAGATATCCTTCACGACTGATGAGCAAGTTTTCAGGCTTGAGGTCTCGATACGCGAAGTCGAAGCGGTGCATGTGCTGCAAGCCGAGGACAGCATTTGCTGAATAGAACCGAACGGAGGACTCGTCGACAGTTTCGATGAATTCTTCGTTATGAAGAAGTGTGAAGAGTTCACCGCCCTGTACCAACTCCATCAGCATATACAAGCTGTTCGAGTCCTGTTGTCGACGAACCAAGGATTAGTCGGAGCTCAGTGATCAACACACACTGATAGCCTCGGTACTCACTTGATACGTGGCGTACAAGTCGACGATGAAGGGGTGCTTCGGTAGCGTCATGAGAACCTGCTTTTCGCGCATCACCTGGACTTGCTGGTCGGATTCGATGATGTGCGACTTAGCCATGATTTTGAGTGCCATTGGCTGCTCTTCTTCGCCGTCCACGAGAGCATGGACCATGACCACTTTGCCGAACGATCCTTCACCCAGCACGCCGGCCTATTCGAAGACAATGGACACGAAATACTCAGTATGGAGGCACGGCTTGGTACCGTTAACCACGATGGACGTACCACTTGGATGTCGTCCAGTGTGAGTGTGCAGCTCTTTATACGACCGTGCTCGCCCATACTGACGCGCTGTCAAGACGCACAAACACACGAGTGTTAGCCTCCAGGGAGGGGTTTCTTGAACAGTACGGAAAGTTAGTTACCTGGGTGAACTGGCGGGATCCTGAGCGAGCAAGAGAGGATACTTTGAGCCGCTGACATTGCGACCGACCAGCTGAGATGACTGTGGAGGAGTATTTGTCGGCCTGGTCGAAGACTTCACCACCAAACGTATCGTTGGCCTTGAGCAGGAACTCCTCCGTCACGAGGTTGTTGTCTCCGTCCTGTAGCTTCTTGATGAGCTTGACACAACCAGACTTGACGATGTAGAACGCCACTGCGGTGTCACCCTGTCGGTAAATGCATTGCGAGTCTTGGAAGGCTTTGATCTCGAGCTGCGACACGGCATAGTCTAGCGCCTCGTGCGATTTGTTGGCGAATGCTGGAATCGTGCGCAAGATACGAATACGGCTGTTGCGATCAAGCACATCGGTCAGAGGACCCAGCATCGAGTCGAATTCCTGTCGTCCAAGGCTCAGACACTTCACCTCTCCCTTGGCAAAAATGCTGGCATTGCGTGGCATATCACTTAGCAGGGCCATTTCGCCAAAGTAATCCCCTGGCCCCAAGACAGCGAGCTCGGTATTGTTGTGCATACCGTCCGTGTGTTTGAAGCCTCGTGGGCCCTCCATTTGGCAGGATACGTTGCCTTCTTCCACGATGAAGAAAGTGTCGCCAACATCACCTTGCTGGATGATCATCTCGCCATCGGAGAACGTCGCCGCCTTCAACACTCCTGCTAATAGCGCGAGTTGTCTCTCGGATAGACTCGCAAGGATCTCGACCTGACGCAGCCACTTGGCACGCTTCACCAGAGAGTCACTCGAAGATCGAGCCTGGACCATGCGGAATTCATCGCGATCCAGCGTCCACAAGACTGAATTCGTCGCAGCACGCACGGTTGCCGCACGAGGAGCTACAGAAAAGAAGAGGACACGTCAAGTTGATGGAGTTTTCAAAGAAGTATCGTCGAGACGTACCGTCATAAATGAGTGCCAGCTCGCCGAAGTGATCTCCAGGCTTCAGATATCCGAGGACGGACGTGTTGACAATGACTTCCAGTGACCCCGACTGGACGACGTAGAACTGATCGCCGAGATCTCCTTGCTTGATGACGTTTTGCTCCGCTTCGACCCTGATTCTCTTCATGAGGAAGAGCAGCCGGTCCATCTCTTCATCGCTCGAGCCGGTGAAGAGAACGCACTGCAATGCATTTTTGAGCATGGCGGCGCATTCCGCGGTCTTCGACTCAGACTGCCGCTTGGGCATCACGTCCTTGGTCATGTCCTGGAATGGAGAGATGAAGCGTCAGAAACTAAAGCTATTCAGTGCGAGAGTGGATCGAAGAAGTGACACAAAGCTTACCAGGCCTTTCGAGTAGACCACTTCGCGCTTCTTGCGGTGGGGGTCCGATGCACGTCGATAGAGTCCGCGGCCGTTGGCTACTGCTGACTTCGGTGCGTTGGGGTCCCTCGGTGCGTACGCTGTGGTGCAAATCTGCTTCATTCGTTCGAAGATGACTTCGTTGCCGAGGTCATCGCCCGCCATTTGCTCGTACTCCCGCTGGATTGCCGTGAACAAGGCCAGCTCTCCACCGGAACGCGGCGTCATTTCCGCATCGTCAGGCCTCGGTGAAGTTGAAGCTCCTGCGCCCATGGTAGATCACCGCCGATTACCGTCCCAGCGCGCAAAAGGAAAACGTCCCGCAAGGTGTTCTCTGATGCCAAGTTCAAAATGAATACGCTGAAGTGCGAAGATGGTTCAAGGCCCGCCATGTCTTTATTTGGCCCCGGGTGAGGCAGGCAGGTCATGCTTCAAGCAGATTGCCGTATTAATAGGCTCCGTTCTTGGAGTTTATTGACACTGGAGCAAGGTGCTTCGTCCTCAAGATCTCAGGCGTGTCTTCGCCCCCGGCGGATAAGGATAATCTGTGCCGAATCCCAGCGAAGCTCGAGTGCGTGCTTTGGGCTACATAGTGAGCGAAGCTGCATGTACTCGATGTCTCCAAAGGGCTCCAATCAATGCCCGCAATTCAACTTGACAGTGATACTGATGTTCTAGGAACGAGTTCTCATATTAGTTTAAGAAAGAGTCACGAGGACGCAATAGAAAGCAAAATCCAAGGGCCTTCAGCTTTCTCAGACGCGCTGGTCGTGTAGTGATACAAACAAAGACCCCGGGGACGTGCAGCGATAGCCTCGCGCGCGTCGAGCCAAAGCGCCGAGCTATCATCTCCATGTCATCACAATGTGGCGGGGGCTGCACAGGGTCCGCTCCAAAATTGCGTTGACATCTTGAGATCCAACCGCTCTTGTGAGTTAAATGGGATCATCACCGCTTGTCTGTATGGTCAAGTGCTGCGGTGGAGACACCGTGATAGTGAAGGGCGATGCTGCCTAAATCCAGTCGCCTTCGCTGTCATCGCTGTCGAACTCGTCGTCGCTGTCGAAGAACGTCGAGCCTGAAGAGGTCTGGGTGTTGGTTGTGCCGTTCTCGTGCACGGGCGGTCTTGCCACTGGCGCGCTGCCGTCCGGGAACGAGTTCGAGTGGCTGTACGAGCTCGACGAGAACTGCGACGACAAGCCCGAGGAGATGCACGAGTCGTCTAGAGACGACGACGAGCGCTTCTCGTATACTGTGCGTCGCTGAGGCATCGCCGGCGCCTCTGCCATCGACCCCCTCGGGTTTGCCGGCACTGAGGCCAGCGAGTGCCGCATCGGAATTCCTGCGTTCCTGTTGTTGCCGTAGTGCTGAATCCTCTGCTGCTGCTGGTACTGCTGCTTCATCCTTGTGGGCGAAGGTCCGCCCAGGGACGACGCGCGGAACGAGCTGCGCGCCGCGAGCGACTGGCGCACGTTGTTCTGCTCGGCGTTGGCGGCCTCAATGGCGTCGCTGAGCTTGCAAAGCCAGACCTCCATGTCTGCGCTGTTCCTGGCCGAGACGCGCAGTATGCGGCCATTATCGAACGTCACGTCCAGTCCGTTGGTCACCGTACCGTTCACCTCGACGGCGCGCACGTGGCCGTAGCCCTTGGCGGCCGCGCCCGTGTCTTCCGAGTTAAAGTACGACAGCGCGTTGCCACGCAGGACGAAGTAGCGGCGCTTCCAGCTCTTAACGCGCGCGCCCTCCTTCTTGAGCCAGCCCGAGTGCGTCACCTGCTCACCACCGTCTTCGCTGAGCGGCAGAGACTCGAGACGGTCCAACAGTTCCATCTCGTCGTCCAGACTCACACTGGCCCCCGGCTTGGCGGTGCTAGCCATCGAGAGCGTGGAGAAGCGGTCGGGCGGGGCCGCGAACTGCTGCGGCGCGGCCGTGGTGGCGTCCAGGATCATGTTGTACCAGGCGCTGGTGGCCTCGGCCGACGCCGTGTACAACTTGAGCACGCGGCCGCCGCGGCCGTGCACCAGCAGGCCGTTCTGAATGTCCGTGCTCAACTCCACTGTGATGACCTGGAAGCTGCCCTTGGCCTTGACCGTCGGGTCCACCTTGGCCGTGTCGTAGTAGGTCAGCTGCCGCCCGCGCAGCACCATGAAGCGCTTCTTCCAGTTCCTGACTAGCGAGCCCTGCTTGTAGACCCAGCCGGCGTACTCGCCGTCGATGCCGCTGAGCGCCATGTCTCTATGCGTCTCTGCTGTATGTCGCCTCGGAAAGGGGGGAAGGCGCGGAATGAACCTTTGCGTGAGTCGCTTGACTGTTGCGAGCCCCTCCCACTTCCTTTTTTTCTACCCGCGCCAAAATTGCAAAATATAGTAAAATATAGTTGCCTAACGAGCGTATACTGGCGTATACATGCGGCCATCTGTCGGAGTGTCTCGACAAGGCCTGCCAGCAGGTCCGCCTTCCATCAACATCGTGCGGTATACACGCAGAGGAGGTGGCTGACAGCGACGCGAAAATGGCTGCCGCACGAGATGTCCCAGTATGTGTATACAGAACTTTTCCCAAAATTGAAAAGCAGCCTTTTCGATGACAGACTTTGTTTGCATAAATGTTTGCTCGAAGCTGCCTGGGTAAATACACGGTATAATACATAATGTCAGGCCGTTGGGTAGTGGCGAATGGCCCACCCACGCAGGTGCCATACACGTTTTGAAAAACCGAGACATTGTGAAAAGGAGAAATTAGCCTCACCATGACTTTCCTTTTATAAATGAATGTATAGTATACCACATCTAGAGAATCCAGCGCTTTCTGAAATTTTTGCGTTTAGGCACGCATACAAAATCCTGCACTAATCCAGGATGGGTTCAGCGAGTATAACGCAAATATCAGGACAACATCTCGCCAGCCGATGGGACTTCAACACGTACCATCGTACATACACTTTTTCACGGCGCTGGTCGCCGCCGCAAAGCAGTTAGCAACTCGCAGAGAAGGCAAAAGTTTATACTCTGTGTTTATATATTCCGTGTGCATCCGCGAGTTCTTCCTCGCTTCGGTCGGCCCGTTATCCTGCCGCTCTACATGACGACGCAGCAGCAGCCCTTGACGTCCTGCGGGTCTGACTTGCTGGGCGTGCGCATGAGCACCGTGTTCTCCTTCATCATGGCTTCTCGGCGCTCTTCTTCCAGCTCCTCCTGCAGCAGCTTCTCGGCCAGCCTCATGCGTCGGATGGTGGTCGTGCCGGGCGCCGTGGGCGAGTACGGCTTCTCGCCGTTGTCCTCGCTCTCACGCTCCTCCGCCACCTCAATAAAGCTCGCCGTGTTGTCAGGCATAGTCTCCACCACGATGTGGCGCCGGAACGAGCTGGCCGGGTACATTTCGGGCGGACTGCCGCTCTCCTTGGACTCGCCCTCCTCCGGTTTGTCTCCTTCCGTCTTTTTTTCCTCATTCAGCGCACTTTGAACGCTGGCATACGATGGCGGCGCGTCCTCTTCACCTGTGGGTGGCGAACCAAAGAGCGAGCTGGCCTCCTCGTCCGTCACTTCTGTACTCGCGGCACTGGCATTGGCCTGTCGTTTGGCGAACTCCCTGTCCCTAGCCATCCTAGGGTCGTCGTCGGCCGACGGCCGCCCCTGTTGACTTTTGCGTTGCTCCTGTGCGTACAGCAGACCGCGCCTCAGTGCCTTGTGCCAGTCATCAATGTCCACCTCGGACTTGCCGCCCACGCGCATCTCTCGGCCGCCTTCGAACGTCACGGCCAGCGTGAAGGGCCTGGTGGGGTCCCTCCTGGCCCCAATGACGCGGCCGCCGCCCAGCCGCTCGGCACCCATAGTGGCCGAGTACGTGAGCTGCGTGCCGCTAAGTACGAAATAGCGCTTCTTCCACGTGCGGAAGTGCTGGCCCTCCTTCTCGAGCCAGCCCACGCGCTGTTGCGGGTCGTCCGTGGCCGTCTGCATGCGGCAGAACTTGATGATAGCCTCGTAGCAGCGGTCGCACTCCGCCTTGGTGTCCGTGAAGATCTTGAGTTGGCGGCCCTCCGTGCCGTGGATCAGCAGTCCATTCGTGATGTCCGGCAGGCGCTCGATGTGCGCGGCCGTGAGCGCGCCCAGCAGCTGCGCGTGGTTCTCCTCGTCCGTGTTCTTATAGTAGGCCAGCTCGGCGCGCTTGCACACGAGGAAGCGCTTCTTCCACGAGCGCACGAGGCTGCCCTCCTTGAACACCCAGCCGGCGTAGGTCACCGGGTCGTCGCGCCCCATAGTCGGATACTTTGCTTGTGGTGGCGATTTGGATGGGGTTGTTTTCGTGTGGAAAATCAGGTGTTGGTTCGCACCTAAGATGACACTATACTGAACGCAAGCTGTTTGCAGAATTTCGAGCAGCTCTTTTTACCCACATCAGATCGAATGAGGTTTTTGTTAGAAGCTCAAACTTTTTCGCTAGAAGCTCAGGCCGCTCACGGTGATGACACAGTACATGGATCGGTTGTGGTCTTTGTGCTTGTCGCCCGGCCATTTGACCACGTGCGCGCCTGGCAAAAAGTGGCAAGTGTTAATAGCTGCTGGTGAGGAAGAGATGCAAAAAGTGTTAAACGGACCGTCGGTGACGGTGTCCCAGTGGCACGAGACCGAGGCGTGCACGCCGGCGCCGTTCTTCTGCATGATGAGGCAGCTCACTACCGGTATAGGAAGTGCAGTGTGTCGTCAGTGAAATCATTCACACGGTTAGTGTTCGCTGCGGCCCAGCTTACCGATATACTTGAGCGGCTTGCGCAGCTCTACGAGCCCCCTCATGATGGACTCGCAAATGTAGTCGACCCACTGCGAGACCTTCTGCTCGTCGTACGTCTCGTCCTTGAGACAGCTCTCGATGGACGTGAGGATGATGCGGTCCACCTCCTCGGCCACAAACGCTAGCTCCTCCGACGACTGCAGCTCGTCCGCCATCGTGCTCTTGCTTTGTCGTCCCTGGAAGTCGTGTGCTTATTATTGTATTTGTCAGTAGTCGCGAGTCGCGACGGTTCACCAGGCATTGGGATTCCAAGACTGGTTGGGCTAGTCGTGCCAAGAACAGGATGGGATCGCAGAGTGCGGAAGCATCCGCACTGTAGATTTCAAGGTCACCCCTATTTCTTGGTTGCCCATAGCAGCTTTGAGTTATCATCACGTGTTCACCACGTAGCTGGCTGCTTGAAAGCTAACAAGAGCATCGGTTCTGTCGATTTCCACAACTTTAACCTACACTTGTTTTCGCCTTCAGTCTTCCACTTCAACCTTGGGCTGCGCTGGGTTGTGATCAAGAAACCAATTGCCAAGCCATTTGACAGCTTCCAGGCCGGGTGGCTTCTCGCGGCACAGCTCGGTCAGACCTTTCGCTACCAGGTTCACCAACAGGTTGTCCTCCTCCGGCACCCGGCTGTTGTTCCACGAGCTGAGCCCCACGGGTGCTCGGGCGAAGTAGGCCAGAGCTGCCTGGTGCGACACGATCGGCGGCGGAAAGCTGATACCAGGGAGTGTCGACGACAACTGGTACGCTTCAAGCACGTTCTGTCCCGCGGTGGCTGCATCATTTCCAGTGAAGTACGCGTCCTCGACAAGCTCGAGCGAGTCCGCAAGCGCCACGTGGCCCTCCAACGTCCTGGCGATTCCTGCCTCGTCCAGCTCTGCTCGCGAGAATACGCGCGAGAACTTGAGCGGCGGCCCGTTCTCCTGCGCTATCTGGAAGACCACCGCTGCGACGCCAGTATCGTCCACCTCGAACAACCGGACCTCGAACTCCCCGCCTAGAAACGTGCGGCGCGCCTTGTAGCTGCAGGAATCGTACTTCTTGTCCATTCTTGCTGGCTGGTCTCCACTGCGAGGCAATCTCCACGAATGGGGGAGACTCCTCGTCAACCGTCACAGCGTCTTGGTAACTGCAGCAGGCAAACAACGGAAGCCAAGACGCCTGAAGTCTTCAGCAGGAATGAATTGTCTTGTGTACAAAGGTTGTGAGGCAAAGAGAACTCTACCACTTGCCAGGAATCGCTGCCTACATCACAGTGCAGCATGGAGCACAGCCAGCGATCGGCGGTTCTCCCTTTGCAAGTTTTTCTTCCGAGCGCTGCTGCTGGACGCGCTCATCTTCGGCCAGCAGCAGGCGATAGTAATCTGCACCGGTGGTGCTAAGTCCCATGTCTTCCTCCTTCTCCTCTTCATCATCAAACGTGAGCTCTCCCTTGAAAGAGCGAGAAGTGTGGCCGGCGCCGTTTCGAGATTCAAGCATCGTTGACTTGCCTGCTTCGTCCCGGAGTCGCAACAACGTGTCGTTGTTGATAGTGTCGTTGAGATAGTCCTTCGAGTCGAACCGACTGATGCGTGCTGCCCGATCTGCGTCGTCCTCTTCTCCGTCCGAGTCAACGATATCGTCGCTAACGTCCGAGTCGGCGGTCGTTCTGTTGCTAGAAGAACGGCCTCTGGATAGAACTTCGTACCACGAGTTCGTCTCGGCCTCACTCGCAGCAGTCACGCGCATCGTCTTGCCGCTCCGGAACTCGATGACAAGAGTATACGGCTTGGAATCATCCTCACGGGCCCCTTTCACCATCCCGTGCCCGCGAGCCACGCCGCCGATCTCGCTGTAGTAGATCAGGGCGCTGTTTTTCAAGGTGAAGTAGCGCCTCTTCCACGTCTTGAAGCGCTGGCCTTCCTTCTGCAACCAGCCACTGCAGCTAACCGCAGCCTTCAGGTCCTCGCTTGATCTGCTTTCCATGGGCGTCTGCATCGCTGGCGCTTCCACCACGGCTGATTTCCTGTCGTTCTCTTCGGCCACAACTCCTCTGATCGCACCCAGCCACTTGTCAAACTCCTCGGTCGAACCGGCCTGAATGATGAGTTTTCGGCCGCTGACGGTGGACACCACAAGGCCCAAGGACACCGTCGGATGCGCGACGACATCGACAACTTTGACCGAGCGTAGGAGAGATCCCTTCTCGCTCTTGTAGTAGCTCAGCTTCGACCCATACAGCGTGAAGTACCGCCGTTTCCAGCTCTTGACATTGCCGCCTTCCTTCTTCAGCCACCCAACGCATCCCTGAGAGATTGTCAACGATGCTTCACTAGCACGCGGAACCATTCCAGTTGAAGGGCGAGCAGCATCGGCCACCTCCACCTCGTCATCGCCTTGTTCAGAAGACGTTGCGCTCAACGCATCGTACTCCGGTTTGTTCTGCATGGCTGCAAACCACAACGAAGCCCCGTTGCCGTCACGAAGAGTTAACTCGTACTCGGCAATGTCCTCCGGGGTGAACTCAACGTCTGCGTCGTTGGCGTTCTCCCCGACATCGTTGTCAAACTGCTCGTCGAACAGAACTTTCCCGTTGCTCTGCAGCAAAAAGGACTCGGCCAGATTGGACGCTTTTCCCAGCACGTCGAGCCATTTCGAAAACGCTTCTTGCGTTGGCGCCACAACATGAAGGAGGCGTCCGTTCTGGAAGCGGATGCTGAGGCAGAATGGACGGAGATCGCCAACATCTACTTCGAAAACCACCCCGGAGCCCAAGACTTCTCCACTGGTGCTTGCACTGTAGGCGAGACGGCTGCTCTCCAGAACGAAGTACCGTCGTTTCCAGGTCTTGAAGTTCTGTCCCTTTTTCAGTAGCCATCCCTGGAAGCCGTTCTCTTCGTGGGACTCCTCGCTGTCTTCCTGGTTCGGTGCGGTCACTCTCTCCACCGGGTTCTCGGCCGAGCTCCACGAAGCCTTGCATAGAGCAGCATACCACGCCTCCGTGTCAGCCTTTGTCTCTCCGTACACGTTGAAATTGCTTCCATCGTCGAACTGAACGCCGAGCGACCCCGTCGACTCGTGGTTGCGGATGACGCTGACCACGGTGCCAAGGGGTTCCGACGTGGCGTTGACGTGCTTGTAGTGGTGAAGCGTCTTCCCGTTGAGCACGAAATACCGCAGCTTCCAGGACGAGCTCTCATCGCCTTGCTTGTACAACCATCCCCGTTTGATGCGGTTACTAGTCGTAGAAGCTTTAGCCGAGCAGCGGTCCGCGTTCGCGGAGGTTAACAGCTGCGTGTTGCTCGATGCTCCAGACTTATCGTTGTCTTTAGAAAGCAATACATTCCTCGGAAATGGCGGGAGCTGCGGCTTGCTCTGTCGGCCGTCGCTGGATCCGCTGCTTGACGGCGACGACAACTCCGACACAGCGTCAAGTGGCTCCAGACGCGGCTTTCCCACTGCATCGCACAGAGCGTTCATCCACTTGTCCAGCTCACGAATGGACTCGGCGCGTACGCAAATGATGTCGCTATCATTGAGCGATTTGCTCGATCCGAACTCGATTTCCAGTGCGTCGGAGTACTCAACGCTGTGCTTGACGTCTGTCACGTAGAGTTCGGCCGAGAGCGGCTCCAGTGGCCCCTTGCGATACTCGAGCATCCCGTTGGCGAGCGACATGTACCGCTTCTTCCAGACCTTGCTGTTCTGTCCAAGCTTCTCCAGCCAGCCCTCACACACCGCCGTCGAGTATTTCCGCGCCACCAACTCGGTCTCCCCCACCGTCTCCGTCTGTTGATTTCCCACTTCTTCTTGAACCTCCGTGACTTGACGCAGTGCCAGCGGCTGGCCAATTGCCGCCGCAAGTGCTCGATCCCAGCTTTCAATCTCCTCTCGCGTCTCGGCCGCCACGTGGATCTTTCTGCCTCCTCTTGCAACGAGTCGTAGCGATAACGGACTGGAATTCTCCGGCTGCACCTGCACTAGCGTCTGCGTCTCAATTGGCACGGCGTTCTGCTCTGCGCAGAACTCGATCGTCCTACCACTGAGCGTGACATACCGGCGCTTCCACGTCTGCGGCTGTGACTCCTCCTTGAGTAGCCAGCCCTCCTTCTCCACCTTTCTAGGCGTGCTCTTCCGCTCTGTGGACTGTCTGAAGCTCTTGTCCTGCTCTCCAATAGCCTCTTTGATCTTCTTGAATAGCACACGACTTTCCTGTGCGCTGGCCGTCGTCATCTTGAGGTCTTTACCTTCTCCATGGATGAACAGTCCGTTCCGCCGGTCGGGCGAGTAGTCGACGTTCAGCACCTTCAGGCGGCCCTTCTCGCCCACTCCGACGCCGCTGCCGTCGCTCTTGGCGCCCGAGTAGTAGACCAGCTCGCGTCCTCGCAGCACGAAGTAGCGGTTCTTCCACGTGCGCACCTTGCTGCCTTGCTTGGCGCCCCAGCCGCAGTAGTCCGGTGCGCTGACCATCGCTTGCTTTGGCCTGGCAAAAAGGAAACTGCGACAATCGAGTTCTGATTTTGGCTGAAGTTTGCAAGATTGAATACCTGTTGGAAACGATAAAGCAGGTTGAGAAGGGAAGTCTTGTTTGCTTCTTGAGAAACCTCCACATTGACGTATAGGTACATTTTGGGATTGGGAACCTATCCCGGAAAACACCCGAGCCGGAATACCATGCCGAGCAGCTGTTGGCGTCGCTTTAGCCGTATTACCGCCATATATTTCCTATATTAAGCATACATTTACAAACTTTAAGTAAAACGGTGTAAAAAGGAAGGTAATATTTAGAACGTCTAAATTGTAGACGTAACACAAAATATTTTAGGCTAGCAAAACGTGCGGATAGCATGTCTTCCTCCTCGACGGACGTGGTGCTCAAGAACCCGCCGTGCTTCCGCTCCGCACTTCTATGGGGCCTCGGCATGTCGACCGTGCTGGGCGCACACCGCTTCCGCACCACCAAGAAGATCCGCACGGCGTGCGACTTGGGCGTCGGCGCATTTCTTGTTGTCGGCGGCGGCACCTGGTACGTACATTAAACCTCAACATTTTCAAACCATAAATCGTAACTGTTAGCCTGCTGCTAGGGTGTTCTGCTCGGCGTCGTACCGGTTGCGAGCCCGCCAGACCCGCGAGTTCATGGAAGTGATGAACAACCCGGAGCGCAAGGCCGAGGCCGAGCAATTCCTACGCTCCCGAGTGGAAACCAAGTCAGCTGACGAGGACAAGTAGGCAAGTAAGTTAGTTACTTTTTTACTTTTCGGTAACTTGTCTCGAATGTGAACAAACAAACAAAACTTGGGACTCGTGATGTTCTCCTCGTTAATATTTGAGTCAGCCGCTGCTACAATCGGTTAAATATCGGCATCGAGTGCTCCGTCGGCCGAGTTGCTACGCCCTTCGTTGTGGTAGCTTCGCTCCGCTTGGTCTCATCGCTGTTTTCGTGTTGGTGGGCCGAGTCGTCGCTGCATCGCTCATCGCTTCGCTGCGCCGAGTGAGACGGCGAGTCGGCCTTTGCTTGTACAACCTCTGTTGTTGTGCTCGGAAAGAGTTGTCTTTGGGGTCGCCCTGGAGAGGACGGCGGGTGGGAAGCGCTCATAATTACTGAATCACGCAGTTGTCCTTGTTGCGTCGGCCAGCCAGCGTCTTCTCCCGGTCCATTACTATCTTCTGTGTAAGCGTGGCTACACGAGTTGACAGAGACAGCGTAGGCGTTAGGACAAGACTCCAGCAGTCTCGAGAGCAGGACAAGCCGCAAACACTCACGATTGACGCTGATCAAGAAGGCATCGCGCGCGATAGTTTCAAGCGCGCCGTTAGTGTTCTCCGACGTTTTCGCGCTCGTTTCTGCAGGCAGCAATGAAGAGGAATTTCAGTTAGAATCAATTGCGATACCACAACGAGAAGACGCAACTCGAGCGCTTACCAATAAATCGGCAGCCGTACTGGCTAGCAGCCGCCTGGCCCTCCTCCAAAGACACGACACGGTTCGGCAGATCGATCTTGTTGCCTACAAGCAGCATAGCTGGCATCTGCGTCGGCGCCGAATACTGGCGGATGTTGTTCATCCAGTAGCCAACGTCTGCATAATACATTCTGGTCAGTTAAAATCCTTTTCCACACGAGAAACACAAGGTATCAAGACTGAGGCCGCGTACTGTCAAAGCTGCGTCGGTCGCTCACGTCGTAGACGAGAACAATCCCGTTCGCGCCCTTGTAATATGCTGCAGTCGCCAACAAAACACCAAAACATTAGACATCTTCATCACTTCGCAAATACTCCAAGCATCAAACGCACTGGCTGTGATGCGGTGAAAGCGCTCCTGGCCTGCTGTATCCCAAATCTGCAGCGTAATGGCTTCATCGGCAACGTTAATGTGTCGGAGCTTGAAGTCCACCCTTCAACAATAAATAATAATAATTAGCCCCCCCTACAAAAAAAAACTCCGAAACCTCAAGCATCGACGTACCCTGCAGTCGCCAACATCGACTCGGAGAACTCGTCCCCGGAGAAAACTCGCATCAGGCTCGTCTTACCCACGCCGCTATCTCCCAACAGCAGCAATTTTAGCTTATGCCTCTTCTTGGGGGCAACGGGCGCAGCCTCTGCCACGATCTCCGTCGTCAGCTTCTCCGCCGCCGTCGCGGGCTTGGATGCTGCGTTCTTGGCGGCCTCGGCCTTCACGCCTTCCTCCGAATTGCCCAGCAACCTGGACGTGCTCTTGAACATCTTGTTACGGAACATCGAAGCTCTGACGGACAGCGACCTCCTCGCCGAGAGCTTTTCAGCCTTCAACTTGTGGTCCTCCTCCTCCTCCATCTTCTTTTCCTCCAGCTGCTCCTCCGTGAGCTGCTCGCCGTACCCTGAAGAGGGCATGGGGCTATTATCCACTGAAAGCTGCAGTCCCTCGCTCAGAGCGTCCAGCGCTGCGGCTGATAGGGCCCCTGTAGGCTGCAAAACCTCCACTTTCTTAACGCCCACGATCTTGCTGTCATCCTGAAGCTTGGACACGTCCACGGGCGCGGAACCAGCAAGGTAAATCTTGGATAGAGACGCGGCGCGCTTGGCGGCGTCTTCTTCTTCTCCGTCGTCTTCTTGATCTGCAGATACCGGTATTGCCAAGTTTCTGGGCGGTTCCAAGGCGGAGAACGAGCAGCTGCGTCGTCTGGAGGAAGAGGACGCGTCTTCCTGTGAGTCCGCCTCTCGGGAGCTGAAGCAGCGCGCCCTGTCGCGCCTGACATCGCCTTCATCACTGCGCTGAACGTCCTCGTCGGCTAGGATGGAGCGGCTGCGCGTGCGGCCGCGGCCCTGCACGGCCAGCTCCATCTCGCGCTCCCAGGCGTCCTGCTCGGCCTGCTCGGCGGCGCTGAGCTGCGTCGTCATGGGCACGGGCTCGGTGGCAGAAGCGGTGGCCGTGCTCATGGTCCTTATAGGCGGGTGGGTACTGTCCTCACGCACAACGGCTCGAAGTGGAGGGGAAGTAGGTACCGAGCGATCGCGTAAGGGGCTTCTGCCTCGGCTGCTCGTTTGGCTTGTGGCTTCTCAAAGAGAGGGGGAAGCGACGAAAGGTGTGGCCCACACCAGGCGTTAGTAACGGCACACCAACATGTCCAACGAGCACTGGAAAGCCGAGCGAGGAGCTTGTCACTAGCAGCAGCACCGGCAAGAGCTTCAAAGTAGCTGGCGAGTCGAGTGCTGGAAGACGGCGCTCCAAGCTGCTCCTACCAGTTCCTGATAGATATTCCATGCAGTTTGGATAGTTGGAGGTGACGAACAGTGAAGGGCTTGTTGATCCGCTTGCCGTGCTTGCAAAGCGCGGGCGTAAACGGACAAGAAAATCCGTTCCCACCCCCATCGCTGCCCACATCTAGAGACGAAGGCGTGTGAACCCACTCACATCCTGGGCGCTGCATCCGCCGCTGACGTCCACCTCTTTGACCTGAAATAAAGAGACTAACGAGATCTTTTTGCGCCGGACGACATGAATATCCATAGAGACTCGATCTCTGCAGTCGCCGCTCGACGCCACGACGCTTTTGTTGAGCAGCTCAAGTCGACGTTGCCCCGTTGATAACCGAGAGTTGACCGCGACGCCGTGAACAAACAACTTTGGTGTCGACCGGCCAGGAGGCAGTAATGCCGTTTCGTACCATGGGACCATTACTGTTGTACAATTCTCAGGTCTGCTTTGAGCAAGGCGCTGTCACAAACTCGTTGTGCGTGCTCCCGTTGTGAGATCAGCCAGATCCATTCTTCAAACAGCCTGCAAAGGATGTTTCACCACGTCAAGGCGAAGATGAGCCGTATTTTTTGCGCTTGAACTGCAAACTTGTGGTTGGTCCAGCTCAAGCCATTTTAACGTCTCATGCGATCCTGTTGCCGTTCTATATAGTGCGCAGCGCGTGGAAAGTCTAACCCGAGGGCATACCAGCCACCACACACAACCTGTGCACACGATCAAGCGCGGGATCCGTTAATCGCACGCATGCCGGCTAAACCCGCCTTGGCCACGTTGCCATCGCCGTTCAAGGGCGAGGCTTTTCTTCAATATGTGCTCTTTCGATCTATCCGAGCCTCCACGCGGCAGTGTATCGCCGCTGATGCCAATACCAATGTCCCGTCTACACTTCCTGTCGACCAAGCGCTTTCGACACATCTAACCGCATCACAGCGTACAACCTCCGCGCGAACGCACTTGCCTTCGCAGTGTGTCCGACCCGATCAACTTCCCCACTTCAAGCTGGCCTTCCACGTCACTACCATAGGCATCGGCGTCGGCAAACTTGAGTGTCGCTTCCCGTGCCCAGCCACCTTCGCGTCCGACCGCTGCACGTTCCTGTTCCAGCACCCGTTTGGAGCCAAGGAGGTGCTGATGATCATGTACTACCGGGACATGTTGCACGCCTCCGTCAACGTGGCCGACCACAGCTTCCGCTTGTGCTCGAACAGTTCGGCGACGACTACAACCCGGCCAACGTGCAGCAGCAGATTCGAATCGTCTTGGCAACCTCGAGCGAAACGCAGAAGGTCAAGCTTTTCCTTCGCACGTCTCGGGGTCATCGGCAGAAAGCGCTGCTCGCGTACGTGTAGCACCAAAATGTCCTGCAACTCACAAAGATAACACGTGCCGTCGCGCTACAAACCAGACGCCCTCGATTCCTCGCAAGCAATGTGTTGCATTCATAACGACGGCCCTGGGTGTGTGATAGTCTCCGCGCCCATGCCAGACTGGGTGACTTCAATGCCTACCCGTCCGTTGTTTCTTGTAAAAACAGCAAACAGCAGCCAGCCACTGCAGACTCGTCCACTTGACGTCCTGCTCTGCTCCCCTGCTATTTTTTTTGGAACAACCTTTTTTTTAAAGAATCTTCTTTCAAAACCGTTTTAAATCCTTTTCGTTAATTTTTAGCTAATTAATGAATCCTTAAAAAA
>JAABLK010000578.1:0-22701 GCA_012295415.1 Phytophthora chlamydospora | reverse complement strand
CAAACTACTGTCGACCGTAGTAATAGTACTGCTACTACAGTACTTTTTTGTACTGCCCGGCAAATTACTGCCAATCTTTGATGGTCAACCACGGATGTCGGCGTGATATATTCGATGAGGAATTATCTTATCCGAGTGGATATCCACTCAGATTTTTCTGAGTGGCTGTCCCTGTTCCATAAATCAAAACTGGAACAGAGGCTATATTTTTTTAGCTATTGTGATTTTTGAGGTCTCGTCCTGGAGACATCTTCAACTATTTATAGCACAAACCAGGCATTGATGAAACTACAGTTTGAACCTCATCTCGACCGTTAGTTGTCCAGTGCGCCCGCTCTGATCTCGCGTCATGAGGAAGTCGAAGGCGAAGGCCCCGCGGTCGTATGGTTCCGCCCCCTTCGTTCTTGACGCTTCGGATCTTTCAACAGCTAAGATCTTGGGGCTTCTGCGTGACGACACTCCCATAAATTCAACGGACGCACGGGTGGCTGACTACGGCTTGGCTAGTGATGGTAAACGCAACATTGGAACGGACCAGTACGATTCTCAACAATCTATACAACAACGGTGCAAGCAGTTTGCTTTGCAATGCGGATTTCAACTCCTGGTATCAAGCAGCAGCACCGCCAACGCAAAATATGTCTGCAAGCGACTGAATGGGCAGCAGTTTTTTGACAGCACCATACCAGCGGAGCAGGCTTGCTGCCCATTCTTCATAAACGTATCTGGGGGTACCGGAAAGTGGCAAGTGACAAGAGCTAACTTCAGTCACAATCATCTGAAGCACGTTGGGTTTTCCGCAAAACCGTTCGTCGAAGGAACCCTTGCGCGTCCAACCAAAGCACTTCGCAACACAACCCAGCAAACGAAGCAAGCTCAAGCGCTAGTTGAAGCCAAAATGCTGCCTTTGTATAATGGGTGCACAAGCACCATGACTGGAGCATCGATTGCTCGGTTTTTGCAGTCAGAAGGTATGAAACTGAGTCCAGCATCCATCTCTCGGATCAAGGCGGCCATCTCGGACAAAATCAAGGGCGATCGCGTCAAGAGTTTTCAGAAACTAGAATCCTATCTTCGGAAAATGTTCGACGAAAACCCAGGGTCTCTACTGCGATTCGAGAAGTACAGTGATGGGACTTTTTTCCGAGCGTGCTTTGTTCCTGGTATCGGAATTCACATGGCCAAACATTCGCGAAAGATGTATGGCTTCGATGGCGCTCACCTCAAAGGAGAAATGAATGGATATGGCGTCTATCTTGTGGCAACCTCGAAGGATTACCAGAAGCAAGTGACGCCGTGGGCTTTTGGGCTGGTCCCAGTAGAAAATTACGACAACTGGAAATGGTTTCTACTAATTATCCAAGAAGCCCTGCATCCCGTCGAGGTGTTCACAGTAGTCTCCGACCGCGAGAAAGGCTTACTCAGTGCTGTACCAGAGGTGTTCCCTCGTGCGGGGCACCGTTTCTGTTTGGAGCATATCAAAAGAAATATCTGCAACAAACGAATTCCGCTGACGCCGGCCGAAAGGGGGATAATATCCTCAATGGCAAACAGCGAATGCGAAAATGATTTTGATTTGTATCGGTCTGAGCTTGCCTGTACGAACTGCCGCGCTGTGGAATATCTCGATGATATTGCTCGAATCCACTGGGTAAAATACGCTTTTCAAGATCAATACCACGTCCCGACTTATAACGAGGCAACGTCCAACTTGTCGGAGCAAGCCAACAACTGGATTGGCAACGAGTGCAGGAGTGCGAAACCTCTAGACGCATTCAATCTCTACTTCATGAAGTTAAGCGAGCGAGTATCCTGCATGCGTCAGCACGCGGCGAACTGGGCGACCAAGTCCGGAGAAGACGAGTTGGTTCCCTTCTTAAAAGATCGCCTGGATAAGATGGCAGCTGCAACCGAATTTTGTCAGATCAGGGCTTGCCTAGAGGGATCCTATATGGTTCGTTACCTGGGATCAACGAAGCAAGCTGGATATATACATCCGTGGCGTCATGTTGACCTCCCCGCACGCCATTGCACTTGCGGAGGGTGGCAAGATTTCGAGTTCCCATGTGTACACGCTGTATGCGCAGCAGTTCACGAAGGCACTCGCTTACATCAATTGTACGATCCTGCAAGACTGTCAATCAAGCATTTTGCTGCCACATACACGAAGCGATTTATTCCGTTACCAGTTGACGGGAAACTCCACATGGACACAACTTTGCTTTTGCCAGCGCTACAGACACAACCACCCGAGCAAGGCAAGCGCGGCTTCAAGCCTGGACCTAAGCCAAAACACAAGCGCCGAAAAACGAAGGGCAGCAAGTAGTGCTGATCGATAAATCCGAAGTGCAAAGATTCTCTCTGCATAGGATTTTATTTAGCTCTTTATTTTTCGATCTAAACTCGATGATAATCACTCTATTTCTGATGATAATCGTTCTGGTTTTGGTAATATTTGTGCTGGTTCTGGTGATAACCATGCTGGAATGGATGATAAATGATTCGAAAACGATCACTAAAAGACTGTCGGCAGCAAGCACAACAATGTTCTCGACGGTCTCAACAAACAAAAATAAAATTTTGAAAGGAATAACAGTTTTGTTTTTGCCATCACATTTCCAGAAGTACTATTTCTTCTTCATTCTGCTGCAAAGGTTTTCTAGTTAGCACTTAGTGTGGCTTGCTGCATCTGACCTTTTGCCGTCCAAGCACCAGTAGCGCAACTTACAGCGAAGCACGATAGCGGGCGAGCGTGTTTGCAGTAGGGAACATGCTCTTCCACGCCTCGAGTGGAATGCCCAACTTCTTTCGAGCGTAGTAGCTTTTGCTTGCCAAACGCCTGCCTTCTTTGCGCGCGGCCACTCGAGCCGCAACAGAGCGCCGATCGCACTTGAGCTTCCGGGCGAGGTGCTTCTTCAGACCTTGGGGCGTTTTCAGCTTGAGGCCGCACTTGGAGCAGGTGCGATTTCCAGGTTTGCGCGGGCGTCCGACCTTCTTTGGCAGCGCAGGCTCCATCTCCCCAGCGCTTTTAGTCCCTTCACCACGCGTAAGTCCACTGCGGAGCTTCATCTAGAAGACGTCAAATTCAAAATGACGCCTCCGCCTCACTCCAGAGGCAATTAAACGGTAACGTGACATTTTGATGTTTTTGGAAATTCAACTTGGGAAAGTGAGTGGGTTGCATTCAGACGTCTCCCAGAAAAATCTGAGTGGATATCCACTCGGATAAGATAATTCCTCTTGGAGTGACCGTTGCTTCGCTGCACTGTCCAACGAGACGGGAGGCGAGCTGTGGCCGCCACATGCCCGCCGCGCCATTCTCTTTGCACGGCGATGACCGAGCAGTGAACATCCGGCGCTTATCATCCCTCGCTCGCCGGCTAACTTGAATCACATTGACGACCACAGTACATGTATTGCAAACTGCAAGCAAGTGCACTTCGCGCCGGCGGACAGTGCGTGGCGCCCTTCCAGCAACGCCGACCTCAGCCAAAATGATATCACGCCAGTTGAAGGCGGCGCCGCGCTGGAGGCTCCGGAGCTGGCCGAACGGCGCCGAGTCGATCGGTCTCGGCGCTTCCCGATTCAAACCGTACTTTTACATAGAGCGCGACGAGAGGCACTCGCTCTGCGTCGTCGGCGACCGCTCCACTGCCGAGCACCACTGCATCATGCAGTGCATGTAGCGTAGTGACAATAGTCTATCTGGCCCGTGAGAATATAGTTTGTGTGTGTGTGGCCACCTCTTGGCGCCGCATGCCTTCGCCTCACCAAGCTGTCGGCGTCGGTCGGGACAGCAGAGACCACCAGCTCGCCAAGCAGCACCACGTTGAAATGGCGGCTCTTGTCTCTCACACGTGCTCCCATCAGATTGGCATGCAATCCGCCAGCCAGGTGGTGGTGGCCGCTTCTCCCCCGGAGCTCAGCTCATATGCTGGCCAAAGTGTCCGCTCCGCGTCTGAAATGGCGATCGGATGGGCGTAGGGGAGCGCGCGAAGCAACGACGAGCCTCAAGGCAGAGCCAGGCCTGTGCCTCAGCAAGCGCAGCGGCGAGGGAACGACTCACTTGAGCTCTGGACGACCAGCACGCACCGCTGCACGTCTTGGGCACCGCAAGCCACTAGGACAGCCCCGCAGCCTTTGCCGTTTCGCCACCTGCCTCCATCCCCGCACCGCACCGCAACGCGTCAGCACTAGCAGCACTCCCCAACTCCTCCGAGAGTACACAGCAGCCACACACAGCCCGATGATGATGACCGAGTCGCGCTACACGTCCGTCATGCGCAGCACGCGCAGCGGCAATTACTACAACGTGCCGATCTCCGCCGACGTGGTGAGCAGCCGCGAGCTCGCGCCCGAGATGTCGACGTTCGCCAACTACGACGGCTTTGAGTACGAGGTCGTGGCCGCGGCGTGGGGCACCACAACCATGCGGCGTCTGCCGGCCGTGGCCAAGCGCCGCGACCTGAACGCGGCGCTGGACGGCATGGCGCCCTCCAAGGACCCGCACACGTTCCAGCCGGCCTTCGCCTTCGACCTCAATCAGCTCGTGGCCTCGCTCTCCAAGGGCTCGGCCGGATCCAGCCACAACTCGTCCTTCACGTCCACGCGCAGCAACCGCGAACCCATGCCGGAGCCTGCGCCAGAGACCTCGAGGATATCCGTGCTACCCGAGGTGGCACCACGTCAGCGCCGACGACGTGGGGCGCTTTCGGGTGAAGACGAGCTCGCGCGCTCGTACGCGCCTGCTCCGCCGGCCAACAGCATCATCGCGTACTCGCTCAACAAGCGCAAGCAGAAGCGCCTGGCCGCTAAGGCGCTGGCCGCCGCGTCCGTGAACGGGCCCAACTTCGAGGTGGCCGTGGCCGACGCCGGCAACGAGCACCAGCCGCAGTACGTGCCGCGCTACATGCCGCAGTATCAAGCCGACGTGACGTCGTCGCCCCCGTCGTCACGCAACCGCGAGCCTTCGCTGGATCAGCAGAGCTACGCGCTATAAGGCGGAGAGCACCCTCTCCAGCCACGCTAGTCAGTCCCCTTAATTATTAGTCCGTAATGAACGCAGCCAGCGGTAGCTGCGCTATATATCCAACCTCCAGTATCATGCTTCTCCTGCTTCGACCAGATGGGACGCAACATGCCAGACTCGGCCTGACGCCTGCAGTAGTAATGCCGGGCAGCACTTGGCCACTTCGCCTGTATCGCTGACTGACAGCCAAGGAGCCTTCCGTCACGGAATCCGTGGGCTCGCCGCTAAGAAACCGCTCAGTGCGCCTTTATCCATAGCGGCAGAGAAATCAGAGACGATCATGGGTCAGGGGCAGAGCTCGATTCCGACGACGGAGGTGGAGGCGCTCGTGGAGCTCTACGACGCGCTGAACGGAGACCGCTGGCGCCGCCGCGACGGCTGGAAGCAGCCCACGCGCGACCCGGAGCAGTGGTTCGGCGTCGAGGTGGCGATGGGCCACGTCGTGGCGCTGGAGCTGCCGGCCAACGAGCTGAGCGGGTGTCTGCCGGCTTCCAGCCTCGTGCGGCTGCCGCACCTGCGCGTGCTCGACCTGTCCAAGAACCAGCTTCGCGGCGAGATCCCGGCCGAGCTGGGTGGCCTCGCGGAGCTCAAGCGTGTGGACTTGAGCTGCAACGACCTGACCGGAGCCATCCCGAGGCAGATCGGCGACTGCGGCCAGCTGCAGGAGCTCAACTTGTACCAGAACTCGCTGTCCGGCACGCTGCCCAGAGAGTTCGGCAGGCTGCAGAGCCTGCGGACGCTGCAGCTGCAGCACAACAACCTGTGCGGAGGCCTCTCGGAGGCTCTGTGCGAACTTGCACAGCTCGTCAAGTTCAGCGTGCGCGGCAACTGCCTCACGGGCCGCATCCCGGCCGACATTGGCCGCCTGCAGTCGCTCGTGTTCCTGTCGCTGCGCAATAACGAGCTGACGGGAGTGATCCCGCCGTCGCTCGGCTGCTGCAAGGCGCTCGAGTTCCTCAACCTGAGCAGCAACCAGCTCAGCGGCCCCATCCCGGAGTCGCTGGGCGAGCTGGAAGACCTCGAGTACTTGTACTTGTTCGACAATGCACTGGAAGGCCGCGTACCCGGCAGCATCGCGCGGCTCAAGTTCCTCAAGGAGTCCGACTTCCGTGACAACCGTCTGCGCGGCGAGCTGCCCAACTTCCTGGACGGCTGCTCGAGCCTCGAAGCTGTCATGACCAAGTGGAAGAACCGCAAGGCCAGCTACCGCCACGCCATCCTGGGAGACCCCATGCCCAGCCCCGACACGCCGCCGACGTCGTCACACCAGTTCCTGCAGACGCTTGAAGACCCGCCGTCCAACTCGTCGTCCGCCTTCCTGAGCCAAAGCTTTGACCACAAAGGCAGCAGTGACGAAGGTGCCGGCGATGGCGCACCTGAGGACGACCCAGCAAACAATTCACACCTCGTCGCTGAGTTCTCGACCAAGCGCGAGTTCCAATTCCCCGAGGTCTCCGCTGTGCAGGCGCAGTGATGCAGGCGCCCACCATGAAGACGTCTGCTCACCTCCGGTTCATTTTTCTTATAAGGGTTTGCTTCTCAATGAATTGTGCGTCGCTGCATTCGACTTACTCGTGCTCGTCGTGTTGTCTTGAAGCGTGGTTTAGCAAAGCTGCCTTTGACTGGAAGGTGCTCAAGTCGAGCGTGGCTGCGTCTTTCAGTGGGCCGTGGTAGGTGCCGCCGCCCAGCACGAACAGCTTGCCAGCTTTGGTGAGGACACTGGAGTGCCATGCACGGGGAGTGAGTGCTCGGTCGCTCGGGATCGGCAGTTTGAACCACTCGGAGGTGCCAATGTCCAGCATGTAAACGCTGTCGTCCTCGGCTTCGGCTGTTCGTCCACCGACAACGAAGAGGAAGTTATCGATGACATGCGCTGTGTGGTAGGACCGTGGCGACGGGATATCACCAGAACACTGCAACGGCGTCCAAAGTTGCTTGTCCAGGTCGAATAACCACACGTCATTCATCTTCTCGTCGTTGAGCTGGCCATTCCCGCCGAAAGCAACAAGTCGAAGCGGCTGGGCTTTCGTACGTGGCAGCAAACACATCGAGTGGCCATCCCGCGCAGCCGGCCAGCTTAAGCGTTCTTCGACACTGCTTTCACGCCCAGGAGAGCATATTTCGTCCCAAGCAACCGTTCCATCGTCTTCACTACTTGGTGCCGAAGTGCACCGCAAGATCAGTAGTTGATCGCTAACCCCTCGCTTTGTTCGTCCCCCCAAAATGAAGACGGCTTGGTCGCCGGAGTCTTGAGGGACGGAGACAGCGGCGTGGCCCGATCTAGCAGCAGGAATCTCTTTGGCGTCCTGTGGACAGTGCGGCAATACCCATCGGAATCCTCGAGGTGATACCGGCACGAGAAGGTGCACTCTGGGGTCTTCACCTCGTGACGACACTCCACCATACATGCAATAACACTCGCTGCCTTTGGCGCCGATAACTGCGACCGAGTGCCACGCTCGGGAAGAAGGGAGATCGACACCTCTCGCGGGCACATTATCCCAGCTTGAGTCGTCGTTCTCGTCGAGCACAAAAAGGTTGGGCTTTTGCTCACGTACAGTTCTCCCGCCGAAGAGGTAAATATGATCGTTGACTCCTTGGAAAAGCGTGTGTCCGTTCACCGCTGCAGGACCCGGGTTACCTCGCACGGCACTCTTTGACCATCCTTCACGCACCGACTCAATCACCGCGGCACGAGCACCCGCTCTGTGCAACTCCGCGTTTTCAGGTTCCCCTTCCTGCCGCTGTCCGTCAATTGCAGTCTCCACGATGGTTTGGAGCTTCACGTGACACTCATTGTTGCGCGGCTCAAACTTGAACGCCTCCACCAGGTCATCAACTGCTCGTCCATACTTCTTCAGTGCAATGTACGCTGCTGCTCTACGCATAAAGGGCTGTCATGCATCGTCAATCTACGCCACAAGCAGTAGAGAGAAAAAAAGTTGCTCTCACCTTGATTGTCGGCGCCAGCTCAATCGTCTTGGAGCAGTCCGATACGGCAAGATCGAACTCCTTCAGCTGTAATACCACAGCAGTTCAACCAGTCAGAATCTATCCTGGTAGCACCCGTGATGCTTGCTTGCACGTCCTCACCTTCAGGTAGGCGGCCGCTCGGTTCGAGAGGCACACGGCGTTGCTCGGATCCAGTGCAATGCACCTAACAGCATGCAGCAATAGTCAGTAAATGCTGCAAACATCGTCGCTATGGCTGGTAGCGGACCGGGAGTAGGCAGCGACAGCTTCCTTCATGAGACCGCGGCGGAAAAACGCATTGCCCTCGTCCTTAGTGTCCGCCGCGAGCTGCGCGCCCACTTGGGCTGGCTTCTTGTCCTCCTCTGCATCGCCTTCTTTCTTCCGCAGCAATTGCTCGTGGCCGCTGGCGCTCAGCAGCGCGCGGAGCTGCTCGGGCGAGAGCTCCTGCAGCTGGCGGCTCAACGCCGAGCCCTCCATCTACTTCGACGTATTTGACACGCACGTCGTGCTAGCCACTCTGATTGGCTCCTGTATTTCAGATGTCGCAATCCGCTCCCACAATACATCAGCGCAATATGAGTCTCTAACACCACTATATTATGTATTACAGTATTATTTTGATATTAGAATCCGATTGTGACGATGCCTTATATCCGGTTATTAACTACGGTGCACATTCTTCCAATAACGAAATGAATACGGTAGTTGCAGCTCGCCGCCCCTTGGCGGCATTGAAGCTTTCCTGACGGACTCAGCGACTCGACTAGCAAGAGCGAAGAATGGACGTAGTGTGGGGGCGCTTCCAGGCCGCGTACCCGCGCAAAGGCGGCTGCACCGTCATGGACGACGACGCGGGCAAGCTGCACCAGCCGCTCATGGCCAGCGGTGGCGAGGATGACGGCGACAGCAGCCAAGACGAGGAGCTGGGCGGCCTCCTGCCAAGAGACGACGTGCGGCCTCAGTTCGACGACGGCGCTGCGGCCCGTCGGAAGCGCCGGCGCCGTAAGGAGGACGAAGACCTGGGGGAGGTGGCCAGAGGCTTCACTGTCAGCGTGGAACCGCTGCAGATGCTGCGCTCAATGGGGCGCTGGGTGGTATCGCTCTCAGCCGCGGGCAGCCTGCTGACCCCACGCAGCAGCCCCAAGAGCACACTGCCGGCCTCGCTGTCCACGCAGATGCTGAATCACAGACGCAAGCCGGAGAACATGGACGAGGTATCGGAACGCGCACTGGCGCTGCTGGCGCTCATCACGCTGGGCTTCTGCTTCCTGCTGCTGCTCGTGGTGTACGTGCAGGCGGCGTGAGGGAGAATCATCATGTATCCGATATCACCAACCTATCCTGCTCGAACGGTGAACTGGAGTGTTCCGTGGGTCGACAAGCCCACGCAGCATTCGCCATCTCGCCGCTGCAAATTAATGAAATGCTCTTGTTTATTTTTTATGATGATAAGGACGGGCTGGTCTTCTCGTTGGTGCGGCGCTTCTTGATTTTGCTCTTGTTGGTTGTTGATATTGTGTCGACTTTGAAGACACTCGGACACTTTGGAGCTAGTGGGCAGGTTGAGCAGGATGGGTGTTTGGCTGTGCACACGGTTTGACCGAAGCCCACCACCGCCAGCGACAGCTTCGCCCAGTGTTCACGCGGGATCCAGTCTTCCAGCTCTCGTCGAGTGTCTTCGGGGGTTGTCGTGGACGCCCAGCCGAGTCGCTGCGCTAGGCGGTGCACGTGCGTGTCCACGACGATGCCGTCCACTTGGCCCCATGCTAGCAGCGTGATCACTCGGCCGATCTTAGGCCCGATGCCTGGCAGCTGCAGTAGCTCGTCCAGAGAGCGAGGAATATCCCCGTGGAACTGCGTGCGCAGGATGGCAGCCACGCGCTTGAGTTGCTGCGCCTTGCGGTGGTAGAACCCCACCGGCTTGAGCGCTTCACTCAGCTTCTCCTCGCTGGTGGCCTGCACAACCTCGATGGTGAAGCCTTGGTCCGTGTCCCCAAGCTGATGCAGGCGCTGCATCGCTGCGTACGTGATCGGGTCCTGTGTCTGAGAGCTTAGCAGCGCGGCCACCAGCAGCTGGAACCGCTCGACCTTGGCGCTCGTGACCCCAGGAGCTACGCAAACTTGCGTCCCGAACTTGTCAATTGGCGTGTCCACGGTCTTCCTGGCGTCGTACAGCTCGAGCAGCAGCTCTAGACGCCTGTCTGGCTCTTCTCCCTGACCGGCGTCCTCTTCCGACTCATGCTCCGTCTGGATCAGCTTCGTCCGACGGCTGGGAGCTGGGTACTTCTCCTTCTTCTCGGGGGTTCTTGCACGTTTAGCTCCGGAGCTTCTGGTCAGCACTGTTGCCTCAAGCTTGATGTCGGCATGAGCGCTGCTGCTCACTGCAGGCGCTGAAGCGAACGCGAAGCGCGTGAAGGGGTTGCCGGCGTCACCACTCGTCCCAGACGTTCCCATCCAAACGATAGCGTTACCACCGAAATGCACAAGTTCGAGACTGCCACAGAAGGAAAGAGAAAGGAGGTTCGTGCACGCCGGTAACGTTATGTGTGTATGGTTAGACTGGTCTCTCCGTCCTGCACGCATGCTACAGTAAGTCGCCCCCTGCCGGTCTTCATTTCCTTGGCCAAGAACGTGGGGGAGTGGCGTTGGATGGGTGTCCGCTCAAGTTCTATGCCAACGATCCTCAATGACAGCCATCGTGGCCTACACTATCTACGCCCTCCGTCGCTCGCACTTCATCCTCGCTTTGAGACGCGGTCCACGTACGCGTGGTAGATCTGGTCGAAGAACTGCGCGTCGTCCAACAGGCCGATCAGCGTCTGCTTCAGCTGCTCCTTGTTCACACTGGTAGCTGCCGACTGCTGCTTGTGCTGCTGCTGCTGAGGTCGGTTTTGGTTGAACATGCCCATGATGGCCTCACCCGCCGCGATGCCGTCTGCCTTGGAAATAGGGACCATGCCGCTCGAGCTGGCAACCACAGGGGTGGGCTGCTGCTTGACCGAGCCATTGGCGCTGCCGCTGCCGCCGCTGCTGCTGCTGTTGCTACGCTTGCCCTTGGGAGAGCGCTGCAGGATCGCTGTGGGATTGATCGCACCGGCGGCACGGCGCTTGGAGTCGTCCCGCTTGTTGCGCGACCGTCCCCGGTTACGCGACTGTGACGGCGGGCGATCCTGCTGCTGTTCCTGCTGCTGCGTAGGCTGTGACGTCTGCTGCTGCTGCTTCGGCTTTTCCTGCGTCTGCGCCGTAACCGGCGTCTGGGCCTTCGCGGGCTGCTGTTTCACCGGCGTCGCGTCCGTGATAGCAGCGTTCTGTGGGGCCTTCAGCGACAGGATCATACTGCACATCAACCGTCAGTACTTCCATCACTTCCGTCATGTCAAGAAACATCATACCGTTGGAGCAGCTGCAAGATCTTGGCGCGGTCCTCCTCGGGGAAGAACCAGACACCGAAGATGGCGTAGCCCGACGCGTAGTTCTAGCAGCACAACGTCAACACAACCATAGCGTCAGTACAAGTTATCTACGTTGCAGGCTTCAATTCCACTGTACTCACCGCGTCGGGGCTGCGCAGGATGAGAAAGCTGTCGACGTTGTCCACCACGAGGTTCTCGTCCAGCGGCAGCGTCATGTTGGTCGTGCTCAGCCGGTTGTTGACGAAGATCTGGAAGCGCGGTGACGACGATCTGCAGCAGAAAACATAGTAAGCCATCCTGTACACAGCCTTCGCTCCAATATCCAGGCACGCACCTCTTGACGACGAACAGGCAGCCCTCAACATCCTTGCGCTTCTGTAGCACCAGCAAGCGGTACGGCAGCAACGTTAGCATTGACCGCATTGTATCTCCCCCTTCCTACAATTAGTGACGCACCCAGCTCTGCGCGTCCTGGTCGAACTCGTACATGACGACGTGGCTGGCCGTATCCACGATGTCCACGACGTCCGTGTCCTGGCGCTTGAGCACCTGCAGATTCATGGCGTTGGACTGCGCGCGGTCCACGTGTAGAGCGTCGGCCATGATGTCAAGCTCCTTCTCGAATAGTAAGTGACTGGCGTCAAACGGTGGTGATGAGCTTTCTTTAAGTTGCGCTAACATCTCGCGTGGTCCACACCAGCAACTTTATGCTGAATTGCAAATTAACTTCACACTCTGGTAACAATAGCGCCAGCGTAACCAAAACGTCTTACTAATTCCGTCAATGGTATTTTGATCGCCTCCCTTTTCCAGCCACAAGACAGGCAACGATTTTGTCGAAGAACGGATAGTCTTCGCCTGTTAACGATTTTCTCGTCTATTGACTATTGATAGGCTTAAAATGCGATCACAAGTTCGACAACCTGGCGCTTCACTCCAATTTTCCCGCATTAGGAAGCCAAACTCAGCCTCTCCTCCCAGTACTCTACCTGCACTATGCCAAGCCCCGACGGGCGCCCCGCCCTTCCAGAGCGCCCTACGGCTTGTAGTGGCGCTCGTGCAGCCTTTTCGACCCCAGTACCCGGCCAACTAGATGCAGAACAAGTGCGGAGTCCTTGGACCGCTCCCAACACGAAGAAGGCGTACCGCAGCTACATCAAGGGAGTCTCTGCATGGATTCGTCAATCACAAGAGTATCCAGACAGTTTCTTCGAAGAAGACGGCAGCATCAACCTCACTGTGTTTACACCTGCGCATTTTGAAGCTCTCCTGTTGCATAAAATGAATGGAGGTGGCCTTAAGGTGTCAACTCTAAGTGAATATCGGAGTGCGCTGAAGGACGTTTATCGACAAAAGCGAGTTGACTTCCCTTCGGAGTACCTTGATGATATTTCCGAGGGCTCAAACGTGTTGAGGCCAATAATGAACAAGCTGGGCGAGAGCGCAAGCCGCGAAAGGAGCCGTTGACATTTTCGTTGTACACTCAACTGGCTGAGAGCACACTAGCGCTCAACGATAATGGGTTCGTGAAGCTTTTCTTGTTGTCTCAATGGAACCTCATGTGCCGTTCAAATTCATGCACCATTCGCATTTGCAGTGTGTGGATGATAGCGTTGGATATGTACTTCACAAAACCAAAACAAACCAAGAAGGAAGTGGCCCTAAGGACCCAATACATATTTACGCGAGCCCCAAGCAGCCGTCATGCTGTTGGGTACTCGCCATCGGAGTATACCTAGCGTCTAACCCAATGCTGGAGGCTGGCAAGCTTTCTCCTGGTTCGAATCAGTAGTCGCGGTTCTGCAAGACACTCGGCAAAATGCTCGTGGAGATTACTGGGCAGAACATATACGGGACCCATTCTATTACTACTTACGCGAGCAGTGGAAGTACAGGCGGCCTCTCTATCGTTAGCGTATGCTTGCGATGTGGCTGGTCGTTGGGTGGCGTACAGGACCGCTACTTTTGTTATGAAGCGGCTGGTGACCAGTACTTGGGTCGTTTTGTCGCTGGGCTGCCACAGAACAGCTCGAACGTTGCAGCTTTGCCGCCGCACTTCGATGACCCGAGGAACGGGTTCGTATTGGAGTGCGTGGGCCAAATGTTCCCGGCCAACAACAATAATGCTCATATCTCACCAGTGTTGGCTCTCTGCTTGGCGTCGCTTGCAACTCATGCGAACTTCTTAATTGATCCTCTCATGCGAAAGCATCCGCTGTCTTCATACATTTTCCGCAATCACGACGTTTTGGTCAGACTGTAAGGTTTGCTTTTCACGGGGGAATGTGGCCAACCGGAAAACCTCCCCATATTGAACTCTTTCAGCAGAATGCCGAGATCCGCGCCGCATTGAAGGAGCGCTTGACACCGCGATACGATTACTTCTGCAGGAGGCGAGATTATGGCGCTCTCAAGATGCCGAGCAACTGGAGACCTCAACCCAGCAACCAGACAACACTGCCTATCGTTGGTGTTCCGATGGGCGATCCCACAGAATCCCCGAGGAATCTGAGTTCCCCCAGCTAGATGCTCTTGGAGTATGGCGGTTGTGGTGGCTCGGTAATCCAGCCGCTGATTATTCCCCATTTTGAGCTTTTCATTCCTCCGACTTCGTTGCTGCCAAGCACAAGATATGTCCTGAATGGTCCGTGTTTACCCGCCATATAACTACCGGCGTTGAGACTGATACCGGTGCCGAAATGCAGCGGTCAGGAAGCCAGGATGAGGCTGATCAATATTGACGGATCCTGACAACGCGACATGCGGGATCCCACATGGGAGTAACAGGAAGCTGCATAGGCAGCGAGCGCTGCGAGCTTGCAGTGCAGCACTGGTATTCAAGTGAGACTGGGTATTTCGGAGACAAGTCGACCCACGTGCCAGATAATTGGGATGCGTTAGTTCAATGTTTTTTATGGCTGTTGATGGTGCAATGCATGTCCAATGGTTTTTCCTCCGCGTGCAAGGCACGTTGCGTATGAGATACTGCGCGAAGAAGAAAGGTCTAACAATGAATTTATTCTAGCTTTTGCCGAGTCCGAAGCAAGTCAAATTTCTTCGCTCTTCTTGTTCGTTCGCGAGGCCACTACGCTGCAGATCCACTGCGCGAACTACTAGTGATCTATTTGCCAGGAAGGAGCCCAATCGGTATCCCGTAAGCAGTGAGGATCGGATCCGGTCAGAATCCATAGTGAGATAAAGATGTAGGCAGAATGAGAGGCTCAGGAGCGCCCAGGGAGGAGAAGGGCGATAGGATAGGCTAAGGCATAAATCGGTTGAGAGGCCGATGGGCTCGCGCTGCCTGGCCAAGCTATCCAGGTGCTGCCACGTGTGCAGGAAGGACGCAAAATTTTCACTTGGTCTATATGTGGGGCCAAATAAATCCCCAATACTATAGCCAAGTAAGGGTTAAGAAGATCTCCAAATAAATTCAACTCCATTAGTCCAAGTGTTCCGACTCGTTCGTGTGTGTTTCTGCTATTCCATATTCCCCACTCGTGGTGTCGTCGGTCCTGTGCTGAGCGACTTCGCGCGTGCTTCATATTTCGGGTTGTAAGTGCGCGGCCCTGAGGCTAAGGCAGTGTTCCCTTCTGAGATCCCGGTGTGGAGGTCCCAGTTTCGGCGCAGGTCCTGTGATTTCCCCGATTGATCTGTGTGACGATTTGATTCGCCGAGACAAGGCGTGGTGCGCGGGAGTCTCAGAGTGCAGCGAGAGAACTCTAGAAACAAGACAGGCTCAGACCCGAGCCAACTACTCCGGGCTCCTCCAGGATCTGAGGAGCGAGTGAAAATCCGTTACGCGGCTCCCAGTCTAAGCCGCCGAGGAAGAGAAGTGACTGGGGCGACTCTGAGCCGGAGTTGCTGAGAAGGGCAGAGACTGCTACGACCCGTGTCCTGGGTCCGAGAAAGAAGAGGACAAGAGTGTGTGGAGTGCTGTACAAGAAAAAAACTCGGGGCAATTTGAGTTCGGATCAACACGTGCAGACTGGGACCTGCTGAGCCAGGGCCTAACTCCGTACAAGAAGACAAGCTCGGAGACACAGAGAACTGGGATCACAGTTGGTGTGACCGTCGTGTGCTTGGGCCCAGAGCGTAGCCCCAGACACAAGGACCCACCGTTCAAGGGATAGCAAGGCGAGGACTCACACGCCACGCTCGGACCCTCCCGGGTTAGAGCATTCTGAGAGCTGGTCTATTGACCCCAGTCCCAGGATCGAGTTTCAAGGTTCATCCGTGATTTGGCTCACCGCATCGCCATAGAACCCTACACGGATCCCGTTCGCAGGAATACCCGCGCGGATCCACCCCCCTCTCAAGCCTCCACAAGGACGTCCTACGCTCACCAGTGCGCATCTCGTGTCAACGAGAGAGCTGTACCAGCCCGCAGACTGGTACACAAGGTAAACCACTCAGCACTACACGACCGTCGGAGTACCCCCTCCGTTAGTCGGTGTCTGGGCACAGTGTGTGTGAGTTTGGATCCCTAGAAATTCTAGCGTATTTGCTCCACCACCATCGCCTCTACAACCAGGGCATGTTAAACGTGGTCCTGAAGCTGTGTGCCTACTCGCACAAGCAGCGTTTGGAGCGAGCTGTCACCACTCTGATGCGAATGGGCAGGCGCTTCACGATGCTGATTCAGAAGCCCGCTCAGTTCCATTTCGACATCGAAAATGTAACAATGGTATGTTCGTCTTGGTCACGTGAACAAAGACAAATTGACTGATATGATAAGCAACCAGCTTGTGAAAGGCATCCCATACGTAGAAAGCACAAAACTGAGGAAGGCTAACTTATTTTGCTCATCATGTGCAGAGATGAAAATTAAGAGGATGTATTTCTGAAACCTAAAGGGTTCGCGAGACGAGCTTTCAATTAGCGCCATCCACATGGACCCAAATGGACCTATGAAACTATGTGTGTGTGTGTGTGTGTGTGGGGGGGGGGGGGGGGGGGGGGGGGGGGGGTAAGAACTAAAAAAAACTTCCTTAGTATATTTGACAACCAATCGGCGTGGGGAGGGGGGGATGGTCTCGGGGTGAAAGAAGAGGTCAACGACAAAGTTAAGACGAAGAGAAGTTTAAGATTCGACGCATCAGATCAGATGGTGGCACTGAGTTTGTGAATCAGGCAATTAAAACGTTTTGTAAAGATAAAGGGATTGCTTTTCAGCTGTCTAATGCATACTGTCCAGAAGAAAATGGAGCGGCTAAACGGGATCATCAGACAAAAATGAGTGAAGTACGTTGTGCGCTGAAAGATGCTGGCATGGCCGGCCGCTAATGGCCAGAGGCACTCATGTACATAACGTATGTACAGAATAGAACGCCCATGAGCCTCCTGCAAAATATGACACCATACGAAATGATCCACGGCAAAGAGCCAGATATTAGGGATCCGCAAATTTGGGGATGTGTGTGCTTTGCACACATTCCAGTTGAGCGTCGAATAGACAAGAAACAATCTACTCGCGCTGTTAAGTAGCTGTTTCGGAAGAATACCAGGGATACCGGCTATTAGACGTGTACAACAACCGGTTTATCCACTCACGTCATGTAATGTTCGATACACAGCACAATGATGAAAACGTACTACGAGCTTTTGCAAAAACAGCAGCATCGAGAGGTGCAATTGAGGAGCCTGCCCAAACAGTGGGCGAAACACAGACTCGGAAGATGACTGAACAGAAAGCGGAAGCAACTAAAGAGAAGGCAGCAGTCGGAGCCTGAGCTTGGACTTCAGCGTCAACGACGGCTGCGATAGGCGCATCTTCGCTGTAACGGCTTGCTGGTTAACGAAGAAGTATTCCTTCCTCATGCAAACATGCATCCTGTGTCCGTTATCGCCTAGCTCCTCGTGCATTCCTTGTGCGCTCCTGACTGCAACTTCCGTCCGTTACCGAAATCCGTGGAGGCCTTGAAGGGCAATCATCAAACCCCCACACGTCGCAAAAAAAAACAGTGGTTTCCGACAGGGGGTTTCCATCCTGTTCTTCGCCCAGTTCGGTCCGTTTCCAGCACCAAGTTCCAGTCGGTCCTCCCGGGCGCGTAGTCTCCGATGATCTCGCGGCCGTAACTATCTCCTTCTTGTTGGCGTCGGTACGTGAAGACCCTGAGCCCGTGCCCAACGGGTTCGGCGTGTTCCCTTCGCACGCTTCTCTCGGGTCGATGATAAAGTCTGGGTAAGAGTCGTGGAACTCCACATTTAGTTTACAGTAATCGTTTTTAAAAGGGGCAATTGCAATTCAGTCAAGTACCAAACTTAGAAGTCGTCAGGGTCTCCAAATAGAAATAGCAAGAACGAGCACTTCGGTACTGGGGACCCGACGCAATGGAGGAAACTTCGCTTTCTTCAAAAATTTGTAATTATCTTGCTAGATAAGCCTAAACCCTCCTACATGTACAATACCTGCGAGAGCGTATTGAGGCAGCGGCAGTCCGCGCAAGTTAACGAAAGCGTTCTTGGATGAAGTTTCGCGACTGCGCCTTATAATTAGCTCTGAGAACCAAGAGCTTTCAATCTTGCCTTGTGCATTGAAGCACAACCGACGCCGGAGTGGTTACGGCAACCTTAACTTATGGTTGCTTTAAGAATTCTGCGACATGTAAGGTTGTTTTAAGCCGTTGTCAATTTTTGCGGCTGTAATTTAAAAAAGCAAAATGAAGACATCCTCTTAGGTACGTAAATCGATGAAACTTACAAAAAGCATTAAGTACGAACAACCAGAGCCGTCCATTTCAGAAAACGCGACTGAGAGGAGACAGCGCTCGAAGCAGCGCGAAGCGGGCAGCAGCGCGAAGGGAGGAAGAAGTGGCTGATAAAGGAGAATCATGACGAGAGTATCTGGGTCCGCATTGCACGGTAAGCATGGCTATGCTGGCAGCTTAGCAGGAAGGTTGATTGTCTGATGGTTTTTTTAAATTCAAATTAGGTCGGCGTTTGCGGGACCCCAAATATGGCTTGAACTACATGCTCACAGCGCTCGGCATCGAGAAGGACAATGACAGCGGCGAAGACTTCGAGCTGGGAGAACATGCAGATGTGGATGGAGATGGAGAAAGCGATGCTGATGTCGTGGTTGAAAGCGAAGAAGGCGATGCAGACGACTTGGTGGCGGAGGAAGAAGAGGACCTGGTGGCAGAGGAGGAAGATGATGACCTGGTGACAGAGGAGGAAGAAGAGAAGACCGCTGAAGCTGACACGGAATGCAATCCGGAGGAAGGTAAGGGGATCCTTGCCTCGATCTTGGCAGTACCTCGTCTATTGATAATGTTGCTAACTACTGATGAATTTATCATGAAGTGCACAAACACCCCAAGCAGAGAGGGATGCGTCACTCTGTCTTAGAGAAACGTAAGCTGGAAGCGCTGTTTGGGTCCTCGGATGAAAATGAGGACGATCATGTTCCAGCAGAGGTCGATTCAAACCTGATATGTCAAGAATATACGCCTCGAAAGCGTACCAGCAAGCACCTCAAGGAAATGCAGTCGATGGCCACGGGCAGAGACGAGATTAAAAATGTTGTGCCGCCATTCCCATCGGGTGTGATCGCGTCTTGGGATGAGTTCGAGATACTGTTGAAGAACTACAAGATGAAGCACAACCTCAAATTCCGCGTTCGGAGTTCTGAGACTACAGCTTCATACAACAGGTATGAATGGTTGCTGCTATTGTATCTATTAAATAGAATGGTGACGCTTTGGTTTTGCTGCAATATAGATCGCACGATGTAAATTTGCCCGCCAAATTCAAGTGGACTCACAAGGTTTACCGCTGCACACATGGCGTTTCTCAAGGATCTCGGTCTAAAGGCCATCGAAACCGAAAAGTTCGATACTGCGGCTGTATGGCACGACTAACGCCAACGGCCACTCGGATTGAGGGAGGGGCGTACGCGATCAAAATTCGAAATGAGGTATGTGGATGACAACGCATCGCAACTTTGTTAAAATCACGTTAATTCATTGGTGTTTGATTGTAGAATCACACTCACTCACATCTGACCAGTCTTACTGAAGCCGCACCATACATGACAACTGAGACACTGCCACTCGATGCAGAAGACCTGGGGGACGTGAAGACGCTGGCTGACGCCCGTGTGAGCTCTTCACACATTGCCAACTTCCTGAATGATCGAATTGGTACGCATCATTTTGGATATGCTCTAATCATAGTGCGCGCAAGACCGTTTAACGTGGTTCTAATGTTGATGTAGGATGCAAAGTGACACCCCAGCAAACGCGAAATCTCATTCCCAGCATCACGGGCCACGATTCTGGTGAAGATCATATGAAGGATATGCTGGATGCCCTCCGACAGCTTGATGGCTGTGACGTGCTCGTTCTACAGGACCAAATGGATATCACCTGTGGTATCGTAATGCAGACCAAAGTTCAGAAGATGATGTTTGAGCGGTTGGGTGAGACGCTAGCAATGGACTTCACGCATGGCACCAACAATCTTGGGTATCACTTGGGTATGTTTTATTATAGCGACTTTATCATAAAGCAACCTTACTTACAGCAACCATAACTTTTAACCCGGTTTTCTTGTTATGCTGTCACTTATGGAGCTTGATCGTCACTACCTCTACGGGTAGGGGTTTCCCGGTTGTTGACTTCATCTGCCTCAACGAGCAGGCAGTGACAATAGGGATGGTTTTGGATTACTTCAAGAAGAAGAATCCACGCTGGCAACATCCAAACCGTTGTCATTGATAAAGACTTCGTGGAGTGGCGGGTGCTCGAAGAATGTTTCCCCGATGCAACCATTTTGCTTTGTCAGTTCCATGCCATCTCTTACTGGAAAAAAGTCATGAACCGGTCGACTTATCGAGTCAAGATCCACCAGCGGGAAGATCTTCTCGGTTGGATGACAGGACTTCTGTACAGGTTGGTTACTATGCGCACAATACTTCGAATCTACTTTATCTAGACTAACGTTTGTTGTATGAATTAGCCCTACACAGGCTGCTTATGAAGCTGGAAACGAGGCCCTCACGAGGTACTGCAAAACCAACAGAAAGCAAGCTTTTTTCTCCTATTTTGACAAAAACTGGAATTCGTGTCGTGGCATGTGGTCGAACTTCGCTCGTGGAAAACATTTCAATGCGGCCAACACTTCTACGAATCGCATCGAGTCGAACTGGAATCAGTTGAAGTTGCTGCTTGGTCAGAAAACGAGAATCGACAAAACAAACGCTGGGTTGCTTCAGCATCGAATAACGATTGTGCAGCAGATTGTTGTGGAGATTGGGAAACAACATTCTTCGTCTCGGGTGCCTAAGACCGTTCCTCGATATTTGCGGGCGGTGGCCACCAGGTTGTCATCAAACATGCTGGAGAAAGTGAAGAAGGAATGGGAGCGGTTTGTTAATCTGATGGAATCAGCATCCTGTGAAAGGGGGTCGACTATTTCAGCTTGGAAAGTTTACAGTTCGAATCAAACTTTTCTGTGCGACGATATAGATTGGGAATGCACGTGTTTGTTCTACACAAGCAACCACTTACCCTGTCGTCATCTCATGTTCGTTTCGAGTAAAGGCCACGGATTTGAGTTCCTTCCTCCTATTTCGATTGCCGAACGGTGGAGTACCTCCGAAGCATTGAAGATCAGAGACGACCTGGCGTCTGCTGCCGATGCTTTGCTACCTATTGTGCGCATGTCACAGTTAAAGTTGCCGAAAGTAAGGTTGCGTGATACACTGATATATAACTGATGATGATGAATCAAGTACGTCGACGTCGGGGCCAGAGAAACAGGTAGCCTACGTTCATCTGCACAGACATGAGCGAGCCAACATGGTTGTGCTTTCTTCTGCTGAGAAGTACTGCTACGCAAAAGCTATGGTGGAGCCTCTGCTTCAGCATCTCTCCGACTTGTCGAGTGCTGACTTTTATCAAGAGCTCAAAGCTTGGAAAGAGACTGTTGAAGTTGGATTGGGATCTAAAGCTGCTAACGCAGGCGGAACAACCCATTAGGATGATGATGTAAGAGGCGAGGAACCGCTAGCGTTTCAGGATCCAGCAGATGCGATGAGGACTGCCAAGCTAATGGACGCGCTGGAAATTACAAGTGACGGATGCTCCACGGACATTGGCAACGATGACGACGTTGGAGCTGTACCAACGAATCCTGCCCGAGTAAAGCTGGAACTGAAGCATAAGCAGTTGCCGACTTCCAGTCATGCAATGAAGTCCGCTGAAAATGAAACCAGCCGTACGGATGATTCCGGCGACGATTTTCACTCGCGCTCTTCACCAAAAACTGCAAATCCCGTGCGTCAAGTCGACATCATCACAATCCCAAAGCCGAAGAGTCGAGGTAGAGCAAGATCCAAAACCAAGCAGTTGCGCCAAACAAAACTTTTACCTGGACCTGATCGCCTGGCCGTCCACAAATTTCCAAGTGGGCTCTCTGTATCACTAGATCGGCTGGTGATTTGGGCAAGAAACACTGCAAATATGAAGTACGTCATGGAGATGTTGGAGCTCTACCCAGTGCAGCTAGAAGATGCCTACTTGCGAGCACGGACAATCGAGTGTCGGTGGGAAGCTGTCCCGGTAGCAGAATATATGCACACCTTTGTCATTCCGATCGATATCACGCGATCAATGCAACCCGCGATATCAACTGCGAGGAAGGAACAGCGTAAACCAGACGAACTAGATGCGAGGGTGAAGAAGCGAGGTATCGTTCTTGACCTCGTCGTGTCAATTGACCCAAAGCTTTGGAAGTTCAGCAGGTAAGGTTGCTTTATCGTTATGGTTGCTTTAACGTTGTGGTTGCTTTAACTTTGTGGTTGTAAATTGCTTCTAGTCAATACGTGCATTCTTCGCTCGGCTTTTACGCTGTCAAGACCAAGGGGAGGACATGGTTTGATGACCGAAAGTGGCTGGAACAAGATTGGCGAAAGGTCAACGCGGATGTAGCTCTCTTTGCAGAGGAGACGAAGACGTGTGACATATCGACAGAAGACGTGTGCACTCGTCATCGGGTCCTTGCCAACGCGATCATATCCAAGTTTTCGACTAGCAGACTGCGCACCGAATTCGTGACAATGTCGGGCGGTGGGCTTATCAGTTTTGACAACATTGTAGGTGGAATCTGCCGAGGTTGGCTGAATGATAGCCCCATCGATTTGTGTTTAGAAATAATTGCAGCTTCGGTGGAAAATTGCTACGGGCTGTCATCACTTACATGGGCGGTATGCAGCGGGGCTGCTGTAGCTTTAGCGTCAGAGGAAGACACAGACTCAGAGAGTCTCTAGTTCAGTTATAACCTCGA
>JAABLK010000577.1:0-22740 GCA_012295415.1 Phytophthora chlamydospora | reverse complement strand
GAGTACCTAGTCGTACGACAGATAGGAGGGAACATCCCTTTGCTGGTATTCCCAGCTAAGCGAAGCAATCTAGTATAAATCCATGGCTACACTTCCTTTCTCGTCCTTGCACGTCACTCTTCCATTCTTCGCGCTAGCTCGATGCACTCGTTGTCACACGACGAGCGGCTGCTCTACGACCGCCGCAGTGAGGCCATCCTGGGCGAGACCTTGGCCGCCTTCGCGCAATTCGACAGTACGCGGCTGGACCCGACGGAGTGGAAGTTCCTGGCTCGGCGCGGGCAGATCACGGTCCACCGCGCCGTGTCGGCCACGCGGCAAGGCGTGGACAGCCACAAGCGCCGCCTCATCGTCAACGGGTTCCTCAATACGGGGCTGAATGACGTCCTGGGAGGACTCTACGCCGAGGACGACCGGGAGTTGCTGACCACGCAGGCCATAGTGAGACCAAGTGGCAGCACCGCTGTGGACGCTGCAGTATTGACGATCACAGAGAGAAGACAACCGCGAGCTGCTCCGTTTCGGTTCGCCGGCGTCAGGTGGTACAATTGGAAGAAGAACGTCAACGTGGCCAGCCCCAATTTGAGTCTCGGGGAAGGCCAGGAGTGCGATTTACTGACGTACGAACGCACGGGAATGGCGTTGGCCGAGGAGAGCGACAAGGAAGGCAGTCAGGAATTGGCGTACCATGTCATGCTGTCGATGAACAAGCCCGAGTGGCCGCTGGGAGTGGCAAGAGGTCCTGGATTGAGGAGAGCCGATATGGCCTTCTGCTTCTTGTTCAGGAAGGTGTGTGAAGATCTCGTGGAGTGCTTTGCACTCGCAGACTACGATTGTCGAACGTCGGCGTCGTCGAGAAGAGCGGCGGATACGGAGATGGCGGATATTGTGCTCATGGTGACCAGACTGCCGGACTGCGCCAACGCCAAGATCCTTTCGGGTTTTGTGCGGAAAGCGAAAGGCCGGCCGGTGTTGATGAGCAAGACGTGTCTGCGCTGTGGCTCGAAGAAGAAAGTGCTGGATCCACTGCGGAATTGCTGCATTTGCAAGAAGTCGGTTTGCCAGAAATGCTCCGAGCTCAAGACCATCTTTTTGATGAACTCGCGGACGCATGAGCCCGAAACCGATGCCTTCTGCAACAAATGTCTAGCGCGGATCGACATTTTGACGGCCAAGAACAATGCGCAACACAACACCTCGACCTCAGCTAGTGGTGGCAGCTCGACTGGGGGAAGCTCGAAGGAGAAGGACAGGGAAAGCCACTCAGGAGGCTCTAGCGGAGGCGGCAACAAAAGCGGCTTCAAGTTCTGGAAGAAAAGTAAAGACAAAAAGGCGTCGAGCCCACAAGCTGAGAAGGAGACGCACCGGCACAGTTTGCCAGAAAGAATGAGCAGCAGGGACGCAATCCACACGCCGAACTATGACGGGCTGTTCCAGAATTACGAGGTGTTCGGCAGAGCGAGTGACAATCCCCAAAGACGGCATTTCGACGAGGAAGAGGTGCATTTATTTGACGAAGAAGTGGATCTGGCGGACGAACAGGAACCAGAGAAGGAGCAAGACGTTGTCGAGCCACAAGGGGAAAAGCGTTGGAGACAAACGACGTTCCTAGCGAACCCGGAGGCAGCGGCGGCCGAAGCTGCAGCGAACAGGATGTCGGCCCCATTACGGCAGCGCACCCCACTCCCGGTTGTCAGGGAACGAGAATACACCGTAGCAGAGGTCTATCCTCTTGCCAAGACCGTGTTGGAAACGGAGGATGTCCACGATGAAGGCTCTGACGACTCGCCGCACAGTGAAGCGGAGAGAGCTCATCTGCTGTATTTGGAGCGGAAACAACGACTCGAAGAGGAAAAAGATCAGCCGCACTTTTGCCGTCGCGAAGTGCTCGCGACTCGTTTGGAGCCATCCGCGACCAAAGACAAACTTCCAGCTTCCACTTCGGGGCCATTGACGAAAGGAGGTCACAACCGCCAACTTCGGTCCAGGTCGGTACCAGCAGAGCACGCTGAGAGAAAACCCGCCGCTTCAGTAACTCGTCGCAGCGAGTCGCAATTGAAGCCTCGGCAGCAGGACAAGGAAGACTCCTTTCGAATGGATCTGTACGGACGCTTCTAGCGTGGAAGTGCTAGTCGATAAACTTATGAACTGTGAAATTATTTGAATTTAGGCCTGGCTAGTTGCCAGGAGGTGGCTGGGCGAACTCTCGAACGTACTCCAGTTGCGTAGCGGGATCTAAGACGTTGTACATTTCGGCCTCGGCGACGTTGTGGGTGAGATGTTTGGCAAACCGCAGCCGCATCGCCGCCAGTGGCAGCTCTTCGCGATAATGGCTCAGAAAGTGAACGATGGCCACCTGACTCGCCGTGAAATTCGAGGAGGACAAACGATGTTTGCTTCTTCTACTGCTCCTGGAGTTGTGAGTATCGGCGGAATGTTCACCATCGTCATCTTCCTCGTCGGAGCTGCTGCCTCGTTTCCTCTTCAAAGGTGGACGAGCGATGTAGCCGTCTTCCGATGTCACCGAAGACGCCACCGAGCGAACCGAATTATGCCGTTGCAACCCACTACGCGAGTCCGCCACTGCATCACCATTATTTCCATTGGTGGTCCTCGTTTCAACGTCAACGTCGATTGAAGACGTTGAAGCGAAAGTGGAGGCAGCTTGCTCCCTCCCAACATTCATAGATTGGTCGTCGTTGCCTGAAACTTGAAAATCTGCTTGCCCATTGTGCTGTTCTCGTGTCGGTATCGAGGCGGCCACTGAACTGCTCACGAGCAGCTCCTGGTGCGCCGACTTCAGATGACGCAGAGCGGCACTTGTTGTGCCCCCCTTGAACGAGAAGACGGCATCACAATGACTGCACATGCGCCTCTCGTAGGCCTTGCCCACTTCATCCTTCAGCATGGAATGGAACTTGGTGTGGCGATAGGCCCGGCTCTTCTTACAGCCTCGGTCTTCGACTTCCGACGGTGTTGGGGTCGTTGTCGGGATGTCGTCCACCTCTGTCGACATCACCGACAGGGAAACATCCGAGGAACTCCTGGGCAACGAGGCAACTGAAGACGGCAACATCATGGGGCTGTCATTGCTGCTGTAGATGGCCGAGCTGTCCACGAGCTGCCGCAGGTTCCCAGCACTAGCAGAGGATGGCAACTTGCGCATGTCAAGTGCAAGTCTTGGAATCGAATGGAGGAAGACACCATAGTGAAAGCAAGTCAGTCAATTCCACAAATGTCTTAGCCTCGTTTTGTTAACTACTGTACTTCTAGTACTGACCCAATTTATGGCATTTGTGGCACAGTCTCTGATAAAAATGGTAGCGAAGCGCTCGGCGCCATTCAAGCCCAAGTACGGCGTGGAGCTGGGGCTGCGCGTCAAGGACCGCGACGCAGCGACGAACGAGGTGCTTACAGCCACGTGCCTCTTCTGCCAGCTCTTCGGGCGCGAGAACAAGCCTGGTTCGCAACGGCGCCCCACCGACAAAGTGGCCATTTTCAAGCCTCCGTTCCGCAAAGACGCCATCCAGGTCCACCTCGGAAAGCAGCACCCCACGCGCTGGGCAGAGTACTGTGCACTGCCCAGCGATGACAGTAAACGGGCCTTCTTCATTGCCGCAGGGGCCTCCATGGGGCTTCCGGAGAGCGTCCAAATGGACAGCGGGAGACCCCGCAAGAGCCAGCGGACGGCTGCTTCAGACGTGAATCCAACAGCTTCAACTTCGGTTTCCGTCCAACCGCAAGCCCCATTAGGTCAATTCCAGGGTCAAGAGGTGGTGATGCAGCCCGCTGGGCCGTCGGTGCATTGGCTGGTGAACAGGGACATCGTGACGCTTGTGATCGGGGTGATGCTGCCCTATGCGGCGGCTCCCGCGCCACCAGGACAGACATACCAGTTGCACGCCGTCGCCGACTTTGAAGACATGCTGAACGAGATCGCGGACCGAACAGGCGGCGGAATGGGCTTCGACATGGCTGTAAAGAGGTTCCGCGTCGTGGTGAAGGACCCGAGGCAGTTCCAGCAGTTCGTGGACTATCTGAGCACGACTGGCTCGCTGGTGAGCACGGCGAGGCTGTTGCACGCATCCAATCGACCGGCAGCGCAGGGCCCGTTCTTTGACGAGGAAAGCCCAGTGCCGCCGGTTAATGTGGGCAAGCTGGCGAGATTCCTGTGCGCGATCAACTTCCAGCGGATTGCGGAGCTTGCGAATGGTGCTGGCGTGTACTCAATCGGCCTGGAAATCGCTCCGATCGCCCCTGCTTCGTTCTTCGAGGCTCAAGTGGAGTACTGCCTACATCTGCGGCTCCGCGTGTTTGCGGCAGGAGAAGTGACGAGCTTCCACGTGCTGTCGATCCCTTTGAACAAGCGCCGCCGCTCCGACGCGGACGGATCGAACGGCGTCTTTGAAATCGCGCAAAACGCGCTAAACGCGATAGTTCCTCGATGGCAAGAAGCGATGCTAGCGTTGGTGACGGACAGTGATGGCATCACGGCCCAGGGGCCGAACGATCCTCGACTCGCGCTTCGCAACGCCGTGGCCAGCCGCTTTGAAAGCGTCGCAACGCCAGGATTCTTACGAGTGTGCTGCGCTCCTCGTCAGCTGGACGCCGTCATGCAGAGGTTTTTCACGGTGATTCTGGGAGGTGATGCAGAGTACTCCATGCTCACAGCGTTAGTCGCTTATGTGAGTCGGCAGCGCGTGCTCCTCACTATGATGCAAACGATTGCTCCCGCCATCGGGGACAGTCGATGGAGATCCATTGCCACTGTTGCCATTTGGTTCCGGCGACATGGCGTGAGTATCCGTGAGCATCTTGCGAGAGAACAGGCGGCTTGTACTCCTCCCGATCCGTGGTGGATTCGCATCATGCTGGCCGCTCGAATCGGCCAAGAAGCGATGCCGATTCTTGACGAGGTCGCTGGCTTGACGACGACGACGTCACAGCCTCGCAGTGCGGTGATTAAGTTGCGGACGTTCCTCGTCGACTGGTTTAGCATTACCGGTCCGCTGGAAATCGACGATCCTGCTGTAGCTGCGGCCACTGCGGTAGCTGGGAACGCCAACTCGGCGACCTCGAAGGATGGCAAGTACTCCATCATCACCAGTGACGTCTTCGCAGCACTGGAAGATCTTGGCTCGGCAATCACCGACACGCTGCGAACGGCTGAAAATGAAGACGAGAGCAGCCAGTCCGTGGTGAAAGCTACCGTGAAGGAGGTCGCTGCCAGTGTGGTCAACCTCGTCTCGGGTCTGAACTCGATCACGATCGATATCGACGATACCGGCTCGGTGCTCTCGGATCTGCCGGCTGTTCTGCCGCACGAGCTCGTGAGGATGCGTGGTCGGCAATTCGCAGCAGTTGTGCGACCTCAGATGGAGCGGCTTCGTCTCGCGGGCTGGACGACACAGCAGATCGACTGGATCGAGCAGGATTTCCAGGATCTGTGCGGCGCCTACTACCGTGAATCGTCTCTGAAGCTCGCGTTGGATTCATGCAGTAACAAGAGCTCCTTCCGAGACGCGTGGAGCTTTCTACAGGGCCGGTTCACGCACTTGCAGCGCTTCTGCGGGATGTTGGCGACCGCGTACCCCGTTGCTGGCTCCAACAACGGTTACACTGATACCAGCTCGTCCACCATGGGCTGCAACTGGATCACCGCGCCCTCACGTGTCGTTGCCTTGCCTGGAGACCTCGAGGCCGGCGTCTCGGACTTATCAGTGCAAGCAGCACTGCAGGCCAGGCAATTCCGCCGACTCCAGGCTGTTGAAATCTAAGCATTCTGATTGGATGGCCACTTCAACTTTTGTCATACTTTGTTTGAAATAAAATGTGCTGAAATGACTATTTCCTTTGAAAAATCGCATTTATGCATGCATTTCTAACTTTTTGACAAGCGTGCATCAGTACACCCGAGTTCTGGACGATGGCGTCGCTGCAGGAATTGTTGCTAGACGAGCACGCGTACGTGGAGCTGCTGCGCAAGCTCATCATTGTCTCCGTACGTGGCACTGCTATTCTCCGGATTCTTGCGCTCTCGAGCTCGCTCTACTTGCCGGAATATGAATCCAAACCTGACGATACTCATGCGTCCGATGTATAACTAGGAACAAGTGCAGAACTCGCCTAGCCTGGGGCTCATCCCGCAGGAAAACCTCGTGTCCGACATCGTGCTGGCCGAGCTCGAGCCCTACACCAAGCAGAACGGCGGCTTTCTGACGGTGGAGCGCGTCGAGTTCGTGGCTGGACGTGGCAACGTCATCATCACGTACCAGCACCCGGACTTCGCGCACAGCGACAAGACGGTGGCCTACGTGGGCTCCCACATGGACGTGGTGCCGGCCAACCCCGAGGGCTGGCAGCGCGACCCCTTCACGCTTACGGTGGAGGGCGACAAGCTCTACGGACGCGGCACCACGGACTGCCTGGGCCACGTGGCGCTCATGACGGAGCTGTTCAAGGAGCTGGCCCAGAAGAAGGTCCGTATCGAGACCAAGGTGGTCTGTGTGCTCATCGCGTCCGAGGAAGACGGCAGTATTGAAGGCGTGGGCATCGAGACGCTCATGGAGTCGGGTAAGATCGACTACATCAAGAACGGACCCGTCATTTGGGTCGACGGTGCGGATAGTCAACCCTGTATTGGCACGGCAGGTGCCGTCACGTGGAGGCTCAAGGCCACGGGCAAGCTCTTTCATAGCGGTCTGCCCAACCTGGGTATCAACGGCATTGAGTTGGGGATGGATGCACTGACGAAGATCCAGGAGCGGTTCTACGAGGACTTCGGCCCGCTGCCCCAGGAGAAAGAGTACAATTTCTCGTGCCCGTCGACTTTGAAACTCCTGCAGATCGAGTCGTCGACCAACGGGCTGAACCAAATGTACGTTGGAAACGAGGATACCAGTGGCGTGTTGAGACTGACCGAGTTGTGGATGTTGCTGGGCGTGCAGTCCACCATGGATCAAGATGGCCGGCGACGTGCGGCTGTCGCCGTTCTACGACATGAAGGAGGTGCGATCGAACTTCTTGGAGCGGGTGATTCAGTAGGAAAAACTGACTGTTTTGGTGCGTCGCGTAGATGTTTGCCAAGTTGCAGTCGTACGTTGATGATCTGAACGCCGACATCACGTCGTTGGAAGGAAAGCGGGGCCCCGTGTCCAAGTACACGTTGCCAGGCGAGAACCTGAACGGCAAGCTGGAGCTGACGCTTGAGAAACACTATTTTGAGGGCATCGCGTGCGATCTCGACTCGGTTGGCTACAAGTAAGTCCTGCATGTCTGCAGTGATTTTACTATCGATTCCAAGCTGAAAGCTGCCTTCTTTTTGCTGTAGGTCTCTCCACGCTGCCATCGCGGATGTACTGGGGGAATCCAAGCCCTTCTCCATCAGCGGCAGCCTGCCTCTTGTGAGGGACCTCCAACGCGCTGGTCTTGACCTTACGATGACGGGATTCGGCAAGAGCTCCGTCTACCACTGCGACAACGAGTTCTGCCTGCTGAGCGACATGAAGGCCGGCTTCAAGATCCTCACCCACACCATCGCCAACGTCGAGGCCGCCACCACATCTTCCTAACTTCGGATGGTCAAATTGTCCACTTCAACATGGCTACATATCTCTCCTAAAGTACGTGGTCCACGTCACTAATCAAAATTGCACGAATGGCTGCACCGATGGCGACGGCGATGGACGTGGAGGAGGTGGAGCACTCGACGCTGGCCGCATATGCGCAGCAGCTTCAAAACTGTCTGGAGTGGGACCCTCTACACGGCGTGGAAGGCCAACATAAGCAGTTATTTGTCGAGGCGCTCACGGAGATCGCCGCTCTGCCGCTGGACAGCATCAGCATGGAGATCCGCCGGCTACTGGTGGTCTCCAATGCACAGGACACTCAAGAAACCCAAGAAGTTAATACGATACAAGACCATCCGTCCATGCCGCCGAATTTGCATCTAAGCAACGTCATTGCGGCGTTAAATGCCCGTGACGTTCAGCTCAAGTGCAAAGCTGCGAATGCAGTGGGGTCGCTGTGCATCTCACGGGTAGCTGGTCAATTACTATTGGATCAATACGGCGAGCAGATCCTTAAGAGCGTGGCCAAGATGGCTACACGCAAGAACCAGTGGGTACAAGGCGACGCGTTCTTCGTGCTTGGCTGGATGGTGGTCATCGCGGACGAAGCCATGTTGGCGGCCATTGCGGAGCTGCTGCCCACGGTGATCAAGTGTCTGCATCGTAACGTGAATTTACCGTCAGATGTGGAGCCTAACGCAGAAGGGGAAGATCAGCAGGGCAGACGCGAAGCTGCCAGGAGGTCCAAAGTGGCGCTGGCGACGTCCGAGCAAGCCTCCAACTTCCGGGTGTACGCGCTCGTCCTGCTGCTGAATTTCAGCCAGCGGCATGTGGACGTCTTTGCTGATAAACTGGAGAAGCTGCTGTCCATGCTGCGAGATCTGGTGGCCAAGCTGCTTGAGCCAGTGCCGTCTCCACCTTCTGAAGAAGAAGAGTCCATCACGTTCTTCGATGTCTCTGAGTACGCCGAAGTGCTTCGACTCACGCTCACGCTGCTCAGTGGGCTAGTTGATCAACTTGAAGCAGTAGCTTCGCAGCTTCTCGAGCTCAAGGTGCTGCCGTCGCTGCTAAAACTGAAGCGAGTGCTCGACTCGCGTGAAGTTCGTGACCTCGTCGGCGAAACAGGCCTCCAAGACATCGCCGAAAGACTCGACGTTGTTATTGAGGTCCTCCTCAACGCCAGATAGCCCACAAAAGAACTCGCATTGACCAAAGCACCGTGCAGATAGTAGTTTGTATAATGTAGCCATATTCTCGTCTATATCGTACTTAGCAAGTCCCCGCTTTATCTTATCAAAAAAATAAGGCGGGAAATATGGCGGAGCAACCGGCAGTGGACGCCATGGACTCCATGGTCGTGACGACTGCAGACTTCAACGAAGACAAGTACCGGCTGCTGCAGCTGAACCCCGAGATCGAGCATGCCATCACCACGGGCAGCAAGTGCGTGGCTTCCTCTTGTCAGCTCAGTAAAAGAGCTGTGAAAAATGGCTACATTCTGTCTGACAATGACTAACAATACTGCCTAATATTGCAGGGTGTTCATCGTTGGGACTCCCGATGCCAGAGCTGTGTTGTGCACGGAGGACAAGTCTTACTTCATCAAGAAAGAAGACACGTCGAACCTCCGTCTTCTCACCACCCACTTGGACTGGAGTGGACCAGAAGAGACCACTGGTAAAAGGACCATTGAAGTCTCGGGAGCTGCTCGCTTCCACTACCTGCTTGAGCACAAGGTTGCTGATGCGACTCAATTGCGAGCTTTACTGCTGGAAGCTCCGTACGAAAAGCGTCGACGAGGAGCTGACGAGTCCCAAGCGAAGCGCGCCAAGCTGCATAAACTCTACTCAACGAGTGATTTAATTGCTGCGTTGCAGATAAGTAGCCACGAGGTCTTGGAGATGCTGAACGAGGTGCACGCGTTTGAAGAGGCCGGCGCGTGGCGGTTATTGGTGCCCAGCTACCAGTCCCAAGTGTTCACGGACATGCTGGACGCCATCGTGCAGCACGACTGGAAGGCGCTTTCCGGGCCTGGAGTGCCCGTCAAGAAGTTCCTGGACGAGCTGGATGCGCCGCTCGTGGCGATCCGACAGTGCTGCAAGCTCTATGGATCGCTCAAGGCGGTTAATGGCGAGGACCACTGCACGCTGGATCCGGTCAAGGTGGCTACATTCCGAGCCAAGTCGCTGTTCGACGAGCAGGCGGCAGAAGCGCAATTTCAGGCCCAGCAACAGCACGTGGCGGTGAATCCTGCTGATGCGGGGTGGGAGCTGGACCAGTTCATGGACAAGTGGAAACTCCGTGTGCCGGACAGTGTGACGGTTAATCTGGAGATGCTCAGCGGGATTGTGCTCGTCAAGGCTCAAAAGGCAGGCAAACCCACGCGGATCGTGTACTTCCCCGAGGAGCTGCTGTCTCCTGAACCCAAGAAGCGCTTTGAGGAGCTCTTTAAAGTGCAGGAGAAGTGGACGATCAAGCAGCTCGAGCCCTACATCAAGTACGTTCTGCACATGTACCAGCGAAGATGGGTTAACCTCTCTTTACTAACACTTTGTTATTTCTCTATAGGTCGCTGGTTTCGCCAAGCACGACACAGGCGTCGTTGCTGCTTAAACACACGCGTTCCTCACGCCAAGGCAACTCGACCGAGAAACTGTATAGCCGACGGTGATCAGCTTGCTGGGAAAAGCAATGCAAAGGATCCGCTTCTTTCTACTGTTATAATGTGTACTACTTGATTTTGATATGTTAATCCTCTGTCGCTGGAGTGTAGCAACGAGCACGCGGGCTCTTGAACTGCTCTCCGCAACGCACCAAAGGACTGAGCTTTCACTGTAGGCTCATGCTTGAAGGACTTTGCAACAAGACGGCAGAGAACTGCCAGTCGCCGACCCAAACCGAGCAGAGCCGAGAAATATGCATTGCCAACGACTAAAGAAACCGAGCAAAACTGCGACTGCAACTGCAAATTGAAGAATGACCAAACCTGAGGCTGCTCGTGGCCAACCAGGTCAAAATGTTGTCCGAATGTTGCTATATTTCAAAATGGCTACACTTGTTCAAGCAACATTACGAAATGGCTACTTTTAGCACTACCGGACGTCTTCAACTGCCGGTCGAGTCCTCTTCGTGCAAGGCGCTTTGAAGTCTTCACTGCTATTAGCTATGGACAGCGAGAACAGCAGCAATGCTCCTTGCTGGGAAAATATCTCGTTCAGCGACTTGACCGTCTGCGAGACCATCGGCGGAGGTGGCGTGGCTCTGGTGCACCACGGAATCTACCGGAAGCAATCGGTAGCGTTGAAAACTCTGGTACGTATGCAGAGCGTATCTACAGTTGCTAGTATTCTAGTTTTGATACTAATTCGTGCTTTTCCATTAAACTGCAAAGTTCGATCCGCGCGTGGATGAGGCGCTCAAACAGGAGTTCATGGACGAGCTGCTGGTGATGAGGTCCGTTGATACAGCGGTAAGTTCCATGTCTAATTGGATTGATGCCGACAAACTGTCTGTATGTGCTGGTGAAGCAAACTCAATCACCCCAACGTCGTCACTCTGATCGGAGCGTGCTTGGAGGCTCCGAACGTGTGCATGGTCATGGAACTCTGCGACTACTCGCTTCACCATTTACTCCACGGAACAAACACGTTCTTGAGCCCGCAGCAACTCACTCGCATCGCAGTAGGTTGTCATTTCTAACTGGGTGACGAATCAGTCGTTGTGACCACCACCGGTAAATGGCAAACGCAGGGAGAAGTTGCAAACGGGATGCGATTCCTTCACTCGAGAAAGCCCGCGGTTATTCATCGGTGCGTGCAGCTTGACTGATCCAGTTCTTCAACCTTGACTAACACCTGTTACCTGTGCAAACGCAGTGACTTGAAAAGTCCGAATGTTCTGCTGGACTCGAAAGGCGTCGCCAAGCTCTGTGACTTTGGCCTCGTGCGGTAAGCACCGGGCGTTCTATGTCGAATATGCCGTGACTTTGGGGGTCGAATTCGAGATCTAACGGAAAGCATGCATCGACAACGTTAATGTCTGTAAAAGAACCAAGAGCACAAGTGCAGGGACACCCAGCTATATGCCACCTGAACTACTAAGCGGCCAGCCCTTTTCCAAATCCGTGGACGTCTTCATGTTTGGGATTCTTCTATGGGAGGTGAGTGATTTCAGTATCAATCGGCTTGAAGTTTATTGTCCTAACTCTCGGATTCATGCTGGCAGATTTTCAGCCGTGACATCCCTTTTCGAGGCTATGATGTCTCGGACATTAAGAGACGCGTCCTCGCAGGCGAGCGCTTCCGAGTCCCCACGGTGGACTGTCCGCGCGAAGTTCAGGTAAAACCTACGATCGTTTTTTTTTTTTTAATTTTTCTCGTTGTTTCTCGTTTGACGAATAGTTTGAAATTTCTCTTAGGACCTTATGAAGCGGTGTTGGGACAGCGAGCCCAGCTGTCGCCCAACGTTTGAAGAAGCGTACGAAGTTCTGCAAAACGTCTCCTTCGCCAGGACGTTCGAGGCCGCTCAAAGCGTCTTCGAAGGCGACGCACTCGACTGCCTGCTTAACTCGAAGTAATAGCCAGGACCCCAAACTGCTCAAGATATAAATGATTCCTTCATTTAAACCCCACCGCTCTCAGTTAGGCCGTGTCCTTGACCCACTGATCCAGCCCCAGATCGTTCCAGCGATCCACTTTCTCATCGGCCGCCCACATCGGCGGTTCTCCTGCGTTGCAATAGGAAACTCAGCAAAATGCACTCGATCCTCGTAAAACAAAGCACCAAGTTGCCAACCTGTGGGGCTTTCACTGCCGTTCAGATCCACGTCGAGAGCTGGCGGCACCTCAATCTCTACCAACACAAAATAATAGGTAAAATCAATGTATCCATTTCGGTAATTTGGTCCCATGTCCCGTACCGTCGTCCGACAGCGTGTCCGTGATCCACGCGTCGTCCACGATGTCAAGGTAGTGCTTGCGCGGGAACAGACTAGGCAGCTTGCTGTCCTACAAACCCCAACATTCCACATTAGCCCCCAGCACGCATCCTCTTGGTAGAAGTCCTGCACAACGCAGATCTTACCATTTTTCAATTATGGCTACACCTTCACTCACGAAAACGTGTTTGAACCCAAATATCATACCTTTCCCACAAGGAAGCCATTTTGCAAAATGGCGTCCAAGGCTCAAGCTCCGCGCAAGGCTCGTCGAGGTGGCAAGACTCGCCCTGCGGGGCGCAAGGACGACCCGCCCGAGGTTCGACTGTCCAAGACTTTGGCCTACGCTTTACGTCACGGGGCGGAGGATCTGCAGCTGGACATGCGGCCGTCGGGTTTCGTGCCGTTGGATCAACTTTTGTCATTGCCGCTTTTCAAGTCTTTCAGTGAGGAACAAGTGGAAAAAGTGGTGCGAGACAACAACAAGAAGCGGTTTTCCATGACGACGGACGCAGCTGGGACCCAGAAATTCATTCGAGCCAATCAAGGTCATTCGCTGCAGCTGGTGCAGGACGAAGAGCTGCTGACCCCGCTCGAAGACCCCAACGCCATAGAAAAATGTATCCATGGCACGTACCTGAAGTTCTGGGAGAGTATTTGGGATCAAGGGCTCTGCAAGATGCAACGCAACCATATCCACTTCACGGAGAAGGAGGTGATGGACAAGGAGGTGGTGAGCGGCATGAGAAGTGACTGCAACTTGCTGCTGTATCTGGATTTTGCCATGGCGGTGGGGGATGGGATCAAGTTCTACAAGTCCAGTAACAATGTCGTGCTCAGTCCTGGTGTGGGGAAAGACGGAGTCCTTGACAAGAAGTACTTCCTACGAGCTGTCAAGAGGGACGGCACGGTGGTGTATGAAAGAGAACAGTAAATGATATATATTTATATTTTTTTTACACTGGACAAGTTTTTTTTGGTTTTTTTTTTTGGTTTTCGGGTTTTAGATCTCCACTTCTTCTTCGTCATCTTCTTGTTCGTCGAATTGTTTGATATGCAGTAAGACCGCTTGTTTGATGGCCTCAGACTCTGCTTTGGTGAACTCGTCGTCTTCCAGCTCGGTTGAAGGGAGGAACTGGGCTTCTTCGCTCTCGCTGTTGCTCGGGTCGCCCTGGAAGTGGCCGGCCGTCTCAATAGTAAAGTCCTCGTCGTACTCGGTGTCGCAGAAAGGGTTAATGTTGTCCTGGAAAAGCAGATTCGATTGGCTGTGATGGTCCTGGAGGCGCTGGAACCCGCTTCGAGAGGGCACTCGAGCTCGGATAGCCAGGCCGAGAGAGATGACGGCCAGACACACTGGGATGGAGAACAACCAGTTCGAGACTTCGGGAGATTTGACGGCTTCGTCGGCGATTTCTTGGGTTCCTGGGGAGTTGAAGGCGAGGTTGGCGTTGATGGCTGCAGCTTGTTCGAACGCAGACTCCTCGGATTTGTAGTCGGCCTGGTCTTGGAGCAGCACGGAGATGTCGTTGCCGTTGGCTTTCGGTAGTGAAAGACCGTTTCCCTGCTCTTCAGCGTCCAGTTTGAGAGAACCGAGTCCAGTGCATGTCGTGACGTCCACGCAGAGGTAGCAGCCGGCTTGAAGAGCTATGAGGCCGTTGCTGCCACACATGAAGTCGCCGAGTGTGGGCAGCGAGACACTGCAAGTGACGTCCAAAGGCCCGCCATCGTCGCAAAGAGTGTTGCGCTCAGCTTGAGCCGGAGAAGCAGCCAAGAGAACGAGAACGAAAAGGAGATGCAGCATGGGAGTCTTGACGCTTTGACACGCGAAAGGGGAAGTGAGAAAGCCACGGGATCAGATCCCAAAGATCCAAATCGCTAGTGGCCATGAAGGGACGCCCACTTCCACGAACGAACGGACGGTAGCGCTTCTCGGTGACCTTCTCGATGAGCGTAGAACCGATCAGGCGACATCGACATCGACGAGGTAAGTGCCCTGCTTTTCTGCACTTGGGGCAAGTTCAAGAAGTTGCAGCTCCGTGACATCGCGGAGGATCTGGGCGAGCCGCTCTCGGAGATCCAACTGCAGTACCTCACCAAGGAATTCGACGGTTCGTCGACGTGTCTGGAGTGACGTTCAACGGAGGTTCCGATCAGATCCCCCAACCGACCTCATCGCATGTCGCGCGCTTCTCTCGCAGTGGAGGCCATCAGCTGGACGGAGTTTATGGCGTGGTGGAAGCTCCCGTTCCGACCCCAGAAGAGCAGAGCAAGAGCGTGCAGATCCACTATTTTTGAGGCTCAACGCTCAGCAGCTTGGGATGCTTCAAGCATCAAGGATCAATGCATCCAAGACGAGCCTTCTGACCAGCATTTCTCTCGCTTTTCGAGCTCCAATTGTGTTGGTTTCGTGTCGATATTTCAGGGCTTTTCGTTTCAAAACCAACTTCCACGCGACGCGGCCCGATCCATAAGCGTCCTTGTTTGGTGCTCCCCAAAGCGAAATCGCCCCGTGAAGTATCGCATGCAGTGCTGGTGAACATGCCAGCGGACAGAGGGCACTAAAATTGGCCTGACAGCTTGGTGCCACCTGCAGCGAAACCTCACTCTGCTGCTTGTTCAAGCTTGTGCTTCGTCCCACACGCCGACGTGCTTGAGTCGGAAGAGCGGACAAAGCAAGGTTCTCCTTCTTCCCCGCATGCGGTAGCTGCCTCTCTCGGCTTTCCATCCTCAGCTTTACCGAAGTCTTGGGCCAAGTCAATTAGGGTTTAGTCCAGCAACATGGGGAGAGATGATCGCAGCGCGCCGGTGGTCAACGAGAACGGCTTCACCATCAACGGCTGCAGCTTCAACGTCGACGCCAAGTACCAGCCCCTCGACGCCATCGGCCAGGGCTCGTACGGCGTCGTGTGTTCCGTACTCAACACCGAGACGGACGAAAAGCTGGCCATCAAGAAGATCACGCCCATGGCTGGCGATGAATGGGACGCCACGCACACGCTGCGTGAGATCCGCCTCATGCGCTGCCTCGGCGCCCACGAAAACGTGAGTTGCTCGCCCTCTTTCGCTCCTTTCACGCCCGTTTTTCTAACAGCAAACCCCCTTGTGTCGCCTCAGATCATTTCACTCAAGGACTTGAGCATGTGCCAGGCCAAGGACGAGCTCTACATGATGATGGAGCTGGCCGACACGGACTTGCACCGCCTCATCCAGAGCTCCTGCCCTTTAACCGAAGGGCACATCCGAGTCATCATGTACCAGGTTCTCTCGGGCGTCAAGGCCATGCACGATAACGGCGTGCTGCACCGCGACTTGAAGCCTGGAAACCTCCTACTCAACAAGGACTGCGAGCTCAAGATCACGGACTTCGGGCTCGCTCGCATGATGCCCAAGAAAACCCAAGCGGAACTCGAGCAAGCGTCGAGCGACGTCTCCCCCATGATGACGGAGTACGTCGTGACGCGCTGGTACCGCCCGCCTGAGCTCATGCTGGCGCCCAACGGCAGCTACGACGGAGCCGTCGACATGTGGTCCGTGGGCTGCATCCTGGGCGAACTCGTGTCTCGCAAGCCGCTTTTCCCAGGCACGGACTTCATGGACCAACTCACGCGCGTCTTCCAGGTGCTGCCGGTGCCTGCGCCTCAAGCCCGAGGCTACGTGATCGAGAAAGACGCGCTCAAGTTCTTGTCGTCGCTTCCTGCTCCGGCGCCCGGAGCTCTTGAGACCAAGCTGGGCGACACGCCAGGTCCTCAAGCGCTCGACTTGCTGCGAAAGCTGCTGTGTTTCAACCCGAAAGAGCGGATTTCAGCCGACGACGCCCTCGCGCACCCGTTCTTCGAGGGCGTTCAGGACGAGTGGGGCGAGATCACGCAGCTGCATCTGCCGCACTCGCTCGAGTTCGCCTTCGAGATGCAGTCGCTCCCTCTTGCCACGCTGCGGCAATACATCTGTGACGAGGTGCTGGCGTTCGCTGACCGAGCCACCAAACAACCAGAGCCGCACGAGAAAGAGCCCGAAGCCAAGACGGAAAAGGCGGCAGTATCCAAGCCACCGGCGGCAGCGCATGCCAGCAACAACGACGCACCGGTCGTGCTGGAGAACGACTGCCCTACTGGCTCCGGCTTCACGCTCAAAGGCTGCAACTTCAACGTGCCGGCCAAGTACAAGCCGCTGCAGGTGCTCGGTGAGGGCTCGTACGGCATCGTGTGCGCCGCGACCGACACCGAAGCCAAGAAGAACGTGGCCATCAAGAAGATCACGCCCATGGCCGGGGACGAGTGGGACGCCAAGCACACGCTGCGCGAGATTCGCCTCATGCGCTACTTCGGCAAGCACCCCAACATCGCGTCGCTGCAGAACCTCAGCACGTGCATCGACAAGGACGAGCTCTACTTGATGATGGACCTGGTCGACACGGATCTGCACCGACTCATCCAGAGCAAGACCAAGCTCGAGGAAGCGCACGTCGCCGCCATCATGTACCAGCTTCTCTGCGGGGCGCAGACGCTGCACGAGAACGGCGTCCTGCACCGCGACTTGAAGCCGGGCAACATCCTCGTGAGCAAGAACTGCGACGTCAAGATCACCGACTTCGGGCTCTCGCGCTACATCCCGCACAGCGATCGCGCCAACGAGTCCGCCACTTCACCGTCCGCTGCTCAAGAACCGCGACGTCCAGTGGAGAAGACGCAGGCGCTGATGACCGAGTACGTCGTCACGCGTTGGTACCGGCCGCCTGAGATCATGCTGGCGCCCACAGGAACGTACAACGAGGCAGTGGACATGTGGTCGATCGGCTGCATCTTTGGCGAGCTGCTGAATCGGCGGCCCATGTTCCCTGGCGCAGACTTCCTGGATCAGCTCTCTCGAGTCTTCAGTGTGCTGCCCGTGCCGCCGCGTGACAAGCGTGGCTATGACGTGGAAGGAGACGCCTTGGCGTTCATGGAGAGCTTGCCGCCGTGTTCGCCTTCAGCGCTCAGTAAACTCTTCCGTCGTGCGTCACCGGAGGCCGTGAGTCTGCTGCGGCGGCTGCTGTGTGTGAATCCTGCGCGTCGTATCTCGGCCAAGCAAGCGCTGGCCCACCCGTACTTCAAGAGCATCCGCACGCAGCTTGGAGAACCGCCAGTCTTCCGCGTGGACAAGGCCTTCGACTTCGAGTTTGACTACCAGGAGTTCCCGCTCGGCCATCTCAAGACGCTCATCCAGAGCGAAGTCAAGCTGCTGCAGAAGGACGGCCTCGCTTCTCCGATCGCTGAGCCTGAAGCTGTTGCAGTCGCAGCAACTCGTGAAGCTGAGGACGTCGAAGAAGACGTGTCGGCCCAGGAAGCTGCTCCACTTCCAGCCCAACAAGACGCCATCGCTTCACCGACTGGCCATGAAGACGAGCTGGAGCAGACTGGGAAGACGGAGGCTCGCGACGAACCAACGTCGGTTGTTCCTGTGGCCACGGGGCCTGAAGACGACTCGGAAGTTGTGGTAACGAAAGCCGAGGCGCTTGCTGAGCCGCAGACCGACGACAGCGAGCCAGCATCCTCGGACTCAGAGCCTGATGCTGTCAAACCCCGGCAGCAACAGGAAGACGAGGAGATCGAGGCGATCCACGAGAAGAAGCAGCCCGTGGTCGTGGAATCGAAGCAGAACAACGACGACGACGAGAAGCTGCACAGGATCGTCAAGACAAGCGCACATTCGGAGCGTCCAGCAGCGTCTGGGCCACCAGTAGCAGTGATTGCCAAAGCCTCGTCGTCAACGGTACCAGCTCGTCGAACATCCTCTGCAAGTACCAGAACAGCCACGACTTCAAGCGCGTTGGCTCGTCCGAAGAGTGCAGGAACCACCAGTCGCCGCAGCTCGACCACTTCAACAGGAGCCACGAGTAGAAGCAGCACTGGTGGCATCTCGTACCGCTCGCACCGAGATCCACGCGACGAAGACGAGGTCTCGTCCATTGCAAGCAGCAGCAGCAGCAACCGCCAACACAACAACAACAACGGCTCCGATTCGATCGAACACGGCGGCAAATGGGGCCACCCGCGGCCCAGTGCCATGGCCTCGACTGCTTCCTCCAGACTGCACCGCCCCAGCGGCCACAGCGCCTCGACTTCGTCTATCCAGGCTGCTCCCGATCGTCGCAGCGGTGCAGTCAAGACAGCTCCAATTGCCACGAGAACGGGAACAGCTCGAGTATCAGCCAGCAACAACCAGCTCAGTGCACGCGGAGGCGAATCCATCGACCGTGACTCGGTGAAGAGCGACGCCCTGCGAGGCCCCGAGCGCGTAACTTCCACGCTAACTGCCGCGACAGCCTCTTCCCTTCGTCGACAGTCCAGCGCCGCAGGAACCGTACGACCAACTACATCTGCTCGGAAGGAGTCGCTGCCGGAGGGATGGATCCGACGGACTCACTCCAAGAGCGGGCGCGAATACTTCTACGACACGCTCAACAAGGTGGCGTCCTGGAAGCTTCCGGCCAAGCACCAACCACTGGACAACATCTTCGCCGGCGCTTCAAGCTCTTCAACGTCTTCGTCACGTGTAGCGTACGGCCATCGCCAGAGTGTCCAGGTCGTTCCAGGCACTTCATCGGCTTCCTCTTCACCGTCCAGCGCGCTGACGCCCGAGTCCTACACGAGTCGCGGGGGCGGCACGACGCTTTCAAGCCGACGAACAGGCTCAAGCACCAGCAGCAATCTGCCCAAGGAATGGGCGCGTCGCACCGACCCCAAGACTGGACGACTCTTCTACGTCAACCTCGTCACAAACCGGTCGTACGCCAAGCTGCCGTCCTCGGTCACCGCTGCCATGCTGAACCTCGGCCGCGAAGCTGTTGCCAGCAAGCGCGCGGCGGCGGAAGCACTGCTGCGAAAGAAAGCCACGGTGCCCCACAGCCCCCAGTTCTCGCAGATGTCTTGGCAGCGCAAGAGGGCGCCCACCACCGATGAGTGAGTACACACAATGATCCACCGCCCTCCTCGTAAACTCGTCTATCGCCCAAGGCATCTACAACAACGATACATCCCATTCTCGTTTCACAGCGCGCTTAGATTTGCCTTCATTTGCACAGTGCATATCAAACACAGTCAATACTAGTCCCTCTTCCCATTGCAACTGCTTGACCTTGACGAAGGAGGCTAGACCCTCAGCTCTCCGGCTCGTGCTGGCCAGTTACTTGTGAGCAGCGTCGACGTTGGCAATCGTGAGCGCGAGGATCTTGAGGGCATCCTTCATATCGCTCAGCTGGCAGTACTCGTTGTCGCCGTGGTAGACGGAGCTCTTGCCGAAGCCCACAAGAGTCAAGTCAAAGCCGCCGCGCTGCATGTCGCGAACCAGGGGCAAGCTATCAACACGTACACAACACAATGTCAGGCTTCTCATCCCACTTCCTCTCCGATGACGACGCTTACTCACCTTCCACTGATGGAGAACGGCTTCGCTTCTCCAAGAACATCGTTGATCGACGAGTACAGGGCCCTAATGAACAGCAAGATATGAGAACCACAGCTAAAGGAACAAGCAAGCAGGGCCGCAGTGACGTACTTGTATCCGATCGAGTCCAGCGAGCAGGCAATGCCTTCGTAGAAGCTCTTGTCGAACACCAGCTCCAGCTTGCCCTTGAGGTTCTCAGCCGGTAGCGAGTACTTGGACACTGGGCCGCGGTTGCCCTCCAGCGACGTAATGTCGGCGTTGAGTCCGTCCACGAACGCCGTCATCTTGGCAATCATCTGTGCAATACATTGTGAGCGATCTTTGATATTACCACCATGATCCCAAGACGAAAGAGCCCAACAAACCTCCTTCATGTCGTAAAAGGGAGACAGACGCACGTCGCCGGCGACCTTGGCCCATGGCGGGCTAGCGGACAAGACGCATCACACATCAGCCCTCAATTCCAGCAGCTGTATCAACCGGCAAGCGCTCTCCACGTACATCTGGTTGAGTCCGTTGACCGACGACTCAATGCGCGTGGGCTTCATGGTGGACGGGCACGAGTAGTTGTACTCCTTCTCCTTGTCCACAGGGCCGAACTCCTTGTAGAAGTACTCCTGGATCTTGGTCATGGCGTCCATCGCCAGCTCCAGTCCGTTGATGCCTAGGTTCGGTAGACCGCTATGGAAGAGCTTGCCCGTGGCCTTGAGCGTCCACGTGATGGCGCCGGCCGTGCCAATACACGGCTGACTGTCGGAGCAGTCGACCCAGAACACCGGGCCGTTCTTGATGAAGTCGATCTTGCCCGATTCCATGAGCGTCTCCACGCCCACGCCCTCAATCTCGCTGTTCTCCTCGGACGCGATAAGTACGCACACCACCTGCGTCTTGGTCTGCACCTTGTGCTTGGCCAGGTCCCGGAACAGCACTACAACGATAATAAACCTTAGATCAATACCCTCTCCTTCCTCCAAAGCCCCATCAAAATGGCCACCTACAGGTCAGTAGCGCCACGTGACCGAGACAGTCGGTAGTGCCGCGTCCGAAGAGCTTGTCGCCCTCCACTGAGAGCGTGAAGGGGTCCCGTTGCCAGCCTTCAGGGTTGGCCGGCACCACGTCCATGTGGGCGCCCACCAGGGCCAGTGTCTTGTCCTCAGCGGCCGAGGATGGTGCGTATTTGATGATGACGTTTCCACGGCCAGCCACGAACTCCACGCGCTCCACACTCAGCTCAGCACCCGTGAAAGGCTTCAGCGTTTCCAGGACGAAGTCCGAGACCAAGTTTTCTTGCGGGATGAGTCCTAGGCCAGGCGCATTCTGCACTTTTTCCTATTGATATAGTGGATCAGGCATAAAGCGTTAGGTTTGGAGGCTTATTGAAGGGCGAAGAGGGCGATTCGAGAAGCGGGAATTGCATGGGTGGGAAGAAACACATACCGAGACGCTGATGAGCTTGCGCAGCAGCTCTACATACTCCTTCTCGTCCAGCGCCAAGTCCTGGAGCGACGTCATCTTCGAAGGCTTCTTCTGTCGTGATGGGCCGGATCTGCTTTTGTTTTATCCGGTTTTGACCAATTACAAAAAGATTCTGTTTTGACCAATAGAAATCGATTCCTACTGTAATACAAACTCCGCGGTCTAGATGGACCCTTTCTTTCGGTAGTTGTCCTTCAAGATGGTCATTTGCATTGGGACGTCGCCTTACGCCTTGGTGGCGGCCTCGACGTTGGCGACTGTGCGCGCGAGGATCTGGATGGCGGCCTTCATGTCGCTGAGCTGGCAGAACTCGTTGTCGCCGTGGTAGACGGAGCTCTTGCCGAAGCCCGTGAGCGTCAGGTCCAGGCCAGCGCGCTGGAGGTCGCGCACAAGCGGCAGACTGCCGCTGATGGAGAAGGGCTTGGCCTCACCAAGAACACCCTCGATGGCAGCGTAGAGCGACCTGCGGAAGGATGAATTTAGTTCGTGTTAGCAGAAGATGACGCTCTCAGCCCAAGCATACAGAACTTACTTGTAGCCGACGGAGTCAAGCGAGCACGCGATGCCCTCGAAGTACTGCTTCTCGAACGTGAGCTCCAGCTTGCCGTTCCAGTTCTCGTCCGGCAGCGTGTACTTGGACACGGGGCCGCGCTTTCCCTCCAGCGACGTGATGTTCGCGTTCAGGTCCGCAACGTACGAATGCATCTTGGCGATCAACTAGAGTCCAAAATCTAAAACGTTAGCACCGCTTAGCATCAAACGTGGGCTGTTCACGTACCTCCTCCATGTCGTAGAACGGCGAGAGACGCACGTCGCCCGAGATCTTCACCCATGGCGGACTGCACGACAACGAATCACTCGTCAGTTTCCTCGACTCACAACATCCCCACCAGACTCTACGTACATCTGGTTCAGTCCATTGGTGGACGACTCAATCCGCGAGGGCTTCAAAGTTGACGGGCACGAGTAGTTGTACTCCTTCTCCTGGGGCAGCGGGCCAAAGTCCTTGTAGAACCGCTCCTGGATCTTGGTCAGCGCATCCATTCCCAGCTCAATGCCGTTGATACCCAGGTTGGGCAGACCGCTGTGGAACAACTTGCCAGTGGCCTTGAGCGTCCAGGTGATGACACCAGCCGTGCCAATGCAGGGTTGGCTATCCGAACAATCGACCCAAATGACGGGGCCCTTCTTGATGAAGTCGATCTTGCCTGACTCCATGAGGGTCTCCACACCAACACCAGCGATCTCCGTGTTCTCTTCCGACGCGATGAGCACACAGACCACCTTGGTCTCGATACGGACCTTCTTCTGGGCCAGCTCCTTGAACAGCTCCGTCAT